>PVKU01011124.1:0-46068 GCA_004027475.1 Anoura caudifer | reverse complement strand
TGATCTCCATTTCTGTGTTTCTGCTCCTGTTGTAGTGGTTTGCTTAGTTGGCTTTTGTTTTAGGTCTGGTTGTTAATACCTGTGAGTTTGCTGTCTTTTTTACTGTTCATATTTTTTATCTTCTTTTTCTTAGATAAGTCCCTTTAACATTTCATATAATAAGGGCTTGGTGATGATGAACTCCTTTAACTTGACCTTATCTGAGAAGCACTTTATCTTCCCTTCCATTCTAAATGACAGCTTTGCTGGATAGAGCAATCTTGGATGTAGGTCCTTGACTTTCATGACTTGTAATACCTCTTTCCAGTCCCTTCTTGCCTGTAATTCCTCTTTGGAGAAATCAGCTGACAGTCTGATGGGAAGTCCTTTGTAGGTGACTCTGCCTTTATCCCTTGCTGCTTCTAGAATTCTCTCCTTCATTTTAATCTTGGCTAATGTAATTGTGATGTGCCTTGGTGTGTTCCTCTTTGGGTCCAACTTCTTTGGATCCAGCTTCTTTGGGACTCTCTGAGCTTCCTGGACTTCCTGGAAGTCTATTTCCTTTGCCAGACTGGGGAAGTTCTCCTTTATTATTTGTTCAAATAAGTTTTCCACTTGTTGCTCTTCTTCTTCCCCTTACAGTACCCCTATAATTCCAATGTTGTAATGTTTAAAGATGTCCTGGAGGTTCCTAAGCCTCTCCTCATTTTTTTTGAATTCTTGTTTCTTTGTTCTTTTCTGTTTGTTTGTTTCTTTCTTCCTTCAGGTCCACTCCATTGATTTGAGTCCCAATTTTCCTCCCATCTCTATTGGTTCCCTGTGCATTTTTCTTCATTTCACTTATTGTAGCCTTCACTTTTTCATCTAATTTGTAAGCAAAATCAACCAATTCTGTGAGCATCCTGATCACCAGGGCTTTGAATTGTGCATCTGATAGGTTGGCTATCTCTTCATCGCTTAGATAAATTGACTCTGGGGCTTTGATTTGATTTCCGGTTTGAGCCATTTTTGTTTCTGTTTTGGGGGATATATTTTTTTTTTTGGTCTAGTTTTGGCTGTTACGTAGTGAGGGGCAGAGCCTTAGGTGTTCCCCAGGGCGGGGCAGCCCAGTCACTGGGTAGTGATGCTGTATGTGGGGGCAGGGTCCGAGAGGAAACAATGGTGCTTGCTCTGCTCACTCTCAGATTCCAGTCCCTTCCGCTGCTTCCCCTTCGCCTGGATTATCTGCACGCAAATGTGGGACCACCTGGTCAGCCAGCCGCCTTGTGTGGCCTCACTGGGTCTGCACAGTTGCCACCCCGTGCCCAGGGTCTGCTAGCCACTGCTGCCTGTGTGCCTGGTCCGCACCTCCACTCTTTCCTACCATGACTTCACCCCTCTTACTGGTCTGGATGAATGGTTGTTGGACTTCCAAACAGTTCAATTTTCTATGAGTTCTGGTTGTTTTCTTGTTTCTAAATCTTTCTTGTCCTTAATTTTGATTGTGAGAGGAGGCACAGTGTGTCCACCTATGCCTCCATCTTGGCCGGAAGTCCTCTTTTGCCCATTTTTTAATTGGGTTGCTTGTCTTCTTAGAGTGGAGTATGTAAGTTCTTTATATATGTGGAGATTAAACCCTTGTCTGAGGTATCATTGGCAAATATGTTTTCCCATACAGTTGGTTCTCTTTATATTTTAATACTGTTTTCTTTAGCTGTGCAGGAGCTTTTTATTTTGATGAGATCCCACTTATTTAATCTTCCCTTTATGTCCCTTGCTCTAGGGGACATATCAGTAAAAATGTTGCTGTGTTAAATATCTGAGATTTTCCTGCCTATGTTCTCCTCTAGAACTTTAATGGTGTCATGGCTTATATTTAAATCTTTTATGTACCTTGAATTTATTTTTGTGTATGGTATAAGTTGGTGCTCAAGTTTCATTTTTTTGCATGTAGCTGTCCAGTTCTCCCAACACCGTTTGTTGAAGAGGCTATTTTTACTCCATTTTATGTTGCTGCCCCCTTTGTTGAATATTAATTGATGTAGAGACTTGGGTTTATTTCTGGGCTCTCTGTTCTGTTCCACTGGTCCATGTGCCTGTTTTTATGCCAGTACCAGGTTGTTTTGATTACAGTAGCCTTGTAATAGTTTGCTATCAGGTATTGTGATCCCTCCTACTTTGCTCTTCTTTCTCAAAATTGCAGCAGCTATTCGGAATCATTTATGGTTCCATATAAATTTCTGAAGTGCTTGTTCTAATAGATGATTCTTAATAACCCAGTGTTTGTCATCTAACGTTTGTAAGATCCACTGTCAAGAATAAGGGAAAGTAGGACAAAAATACTAAATATGTATATTTGCCCCAGTGAAAGAAGCTCCAGATTTGAAAACTTTAGTTAAATAATCTGCCCTAATCTAAAATAGAAGATGAACATTTTCTAATTCCCATCCTTCCTGTTGGCTGTGCTGCTTCATTGTGATGAACCCAAATTAATAAAGGACATATATTACATGCACTTGATAAATTTTGTCTTGACTCTGAGGATATATAATAACTTTCTGTTGTTGGTATCTGATATAAGGAAGACACATGTTCAGAGGAAATACCAGTCTACTGATATCTTCCCTGGCTTTTACTCTTCATTCCTAAAATATATGTAGCTCTTATATACAGCTGAATTGGACATGGATGAGGCTTAACAAGTGGAAATAAGTACTCTTCTTGCCCCTACGTGCCAATCATAGATAGGATTACTTTAAATGTGCAAATCTAGTCAAGCAGGTTAAAGACATGAGAGCTGGACATGTAATGGGGAAAATAAAAATAAAGAAAGTAAAGAAGGGAGGAAGGGCAAGAAGAAAGGAAGAAGGGAAGAAAGACAGAAAAGTTGGCCCTTCTCAGAAGAATGCAGAACATCTCAATTTAGTAAGTTTGGTGCAGATGTTCTCATAAACCCAGGAAGAGTGGAGCCAATTGCCCATTAAAGATTTACCAGCCATTCCTAATCTTCGCTGTGCAAATTGCCCATTGGAGATTTCCCTGTAGTAGTTGGTGAGGATTACTTTTCCTTTCAAAGTCATTTATGGTCACTGAGGAATCTGAACTCTAAGAAATGGATTGTTGGTTATATAACCAAAAATTTACATACAATTACAGACTTTGTCAGTTCTCAAGTTGTCCCAAAACACTCTAACAGGACCTTAAATGTGTGCAAAAATAATTTTTTACCCACTATCTGGAAAGTTAAATAAATAACCTCCTAAAATCAGATCATCTGCCTATATTTGGGCTGTATCAGGGATGTTTACTTGGGAATACTCTCTTAAGCCGCTATCTCCAGATTTGAAAAGATGTAGTTAGGACCAAGACAATACTTCTTGTCTACTGAGAGAACCAAGCTAGCAAAACCTGGAAAGCACCAGTAACCCTCTGAAATGTCAAAATAGCTTGATTCAAATAATTCAATTGGTCACGTTCATATTATTTCAAAGATATGTACTGACAGCTTATGTACCAAGCTCAATACTTAATAACACTAAGGTGATGAAGACAGGAAATGCTACTCATGGGGCACACACTCCAGAGAAAAATCAAGAGGTAGGTCTCATCTAAACCCTAAAAGACAGCTATAATTTAACCCAACAAGATGGGACATTTGGTGGCCTCCTCAAGTAAATACATTGATATAGGAAGTCCTTGGAGATCTAGAATTATTCTTGCAAAGTCTCTTGGCAGGGAGCTCATCCTCTTCTCTCCGCTCCCATTCCAGGATTAGTTTCAAAAAGAGTGGAGAAAAAGAATCTTTGGATAATTTGGGGACTTGAAAAGGAGTGACAGATTCTTCTGGAACCCTGAGAAACAGCATGTGCATCCATTCAGTCAGTAATCAATGATATTCGTAGGGACGCTTGGGTGCCAGGCATATCTGAATAGGATTCTCTTTGTAGCCTCTTAAGGAAGGCAGCAGTGGAGCCAGACGTCTTCATGGGACTTCGGGGGCAGAAGTCCCGACATTTCTCCAAGTCTCCAACACTCTAGACAATGTGGGAGACACAGTGACCTTTCCCTTGTTCCCTTCTTTTCAGGTTACAGAAGTTATTTCTGAAAGAAAAGTGACAGTGAGAGAGAGAGAACAAGGGCCCCAGTGGACCCTACAGTCATGAGGAAGGGGACAGAAGCAGGAAGTAGCATGAAGGACCGAACAGAGGAACTCTGTATCTTGGGAGAAAACAGCGCAGGACAAGCAAAGACCAAGGAGTAATACTATCTCTTCACTTTTGCTCCAGGACTATGAAAATATTACAGCTTAGGTTAGTCCTACGAGAAAGGAGAAGTTATGACTTCACGGAATTTAAACCATAAATAAAGAAAATGCAGAACTGACTTAGATTGTGTTATTTATAAGCAGGGAGTAAAGGTGTCTTTGAATGTATATTTAGTTGAATATCTAAAGCTAAGTTCTTTTCTAATACAATGAAGACACTTGAAAATACTACAATCTGTATACAAGCTGTATGTATGTATGTATGTGTTTACAAACATAACCAAATGCACTTAAATATTGGACCTTTCAGAACTGCCACCTTGGGAGGTTCTATTTATGATGTCATTGTTCAAACTCTTTCTTAAGTTTTCAGCATCATTTTATAAGCCATACAGGGAAATCAATTCCATTAGTTTATATTGATTCTCCATGTTTGATTACCAATTATAAAAGAAAGCAAGTAAAAACAGAGAGAGTGAATGATTTGCTTAAATCATGGATTTATTCACCAAAGCTTGGCACAAGCCATTTCCAAAATTCAATAAACACATCATGTTTATTAACTCTGTATAATACTCAAAGAATAAAAGCAATCCCAAAGCTGTTTTAAGCAATGACTGCTGTTTTGTAATACATATATTGTCAAGATGACTATTTTGAATGAAAACATTCATTTGGATGAATTAGTATACTTGTGAAAAACAAGAACCGACCTGAAAAAATGGCCACTTTATTTTACAGTCATGGATATTTAGGGCAGTGACAAACTTCTCAACTTTGACTGAGTGGTCATTTCCCTTGAAATCACATGCTCTCTGTCACTGCCTCAGTCTCCAGAATCTCATAATTCTCCACACTTCGGAAAGAGCTTTTTCAAGAGAGCCACAGCAGAAGTGCTGTCATGCAAGAAGAGAGGAGCGCCTGAGAGAGTCCGGGTTCTACGGCCTGCACTGTCTCTCACGCAGGCATCTTTGCATTTTTATGAGCGTTGCTCTTAATCTCATTTTTCATTCCCATCTTGCAACTTTATGCCTTCCTATTGATCTTAGTTCTGCTGCTTAGAGACACCAATATGATATGCTGAGAACATTCAATAAATAAAAAAACATCCATCCACCCTGTACGTGATTCCTCTTTAGAAAATTATGCAAGTAAAATAGTGTTTTTCTGCTCCCTGTTCGTTCTTGAGACCAAAGTCTATGATGTGCATGTGGAATCGACTCCAGGGATGGGTAGAGGGTGTTCTAAATTTTAAATCTCGATCCTGGTTCTGAAGTCCAATGCTGCCTTAGAGAAGTTGTCTTCTATAATTATTGATTACCCCTCACGTACTGTAATTGAAGTCACATGTACAAAGATATGTTTAAATTGTAGCACTTGTGATTTTTTACTGAATGAGAAATGCACTTACGTGCATTACTTCTATACATTTAAAAAGTTGTTTATGAATGAGAAAACACTGTCCTATAGCACATATTTTGCTAGTATGAATTCAGTTAGGAATCTTCGTATATCAGTGCATGTTTCATTCAAATGATCCTTGTTTAAAGAAATTAACAAATACCACCTGAGAGGTGAGGTTTTTTAAATGTATTGATTGTGCTATTACAGTTGTCCCATTTGCCCCCTTATTCCCCTCTGCCCTGCACACCCCCTCCCACCCACATTCCCCCCTTTAGTTCATGTCCACAGGTCATATATATAAGTTCTTTGGCTTCTACAAAGAGGTGAGATTTTAATCAAACAGGAGAGTTAATTCAGGGGTCAAAATTATACTCTTCATTTCTGTACTTTGAACAATTAAGGGAAATACCATCGAGTATTATAGAAAGAATCCTGGACATCAGAAGTTATGGGTTCTAGTATTTGCTTCCCAAACTATCTGGATTTAATTTGACTTTCCCAAACTCTCCTTCTATTATCTGTGAAAATGAAGTGGTGGACACTTGATCGCCACTACACTGATATTTTTGGAGCTTTATGCTCAAAGTGTGAAAGTATATTTTCATAAGCACCTGGCTGCACTTATGGCTACATTATCAGTCCCTTGTCCCTCATTTCCAATTCTCTTAAGAGTATTAAAAATATCTTGTCATGGAGAACAGAATACCAAGGAGTGGAGCTGGGAGTCTACACTTGGGATACAGTATCAAAACAAACAAACAACCTAACTTGACGTGATGAGAAAGCAACGATTTCAAATTGCTGCCTAGGCATTTCACTGCGCAACCACACCGCTCACACTGAGTCTGAACACTTAGATAAGGACCTTAGTGTAGGATTCCCCCTACAGTTCCTGCTTTGGTTTTCCCAAGGCACCTTTCTTCTATTGTTGTTCCATTTTTATGTTTATCTTTTAAATTTTCAATTCCAGTTAATGTTCAATACCATTCTGCATTGGCTTCAAATGCATAGCCAAGTGGCCAGAAAACCATGTACTCCAGAGTGGTCCCCCCAACCCCACCCCAATACCTCAAGCACCCATCTGACCCCACATGTATCTAATGTGACTATTGACTACATCTCTGTGACGATTCTGTAAGTACCAGTTTATACCTCCTAATCCCTTCACCTTTGGCACCCGATCCCCTAACCTTCCTTCCCCTCTGTAAGTCTGTTCTCTTTATCTAAGAATCTGTTTCTATTTCATTTGTCTGTTTTGTTTTCTTAGATTCCACATTTAAGTGAAATCATATGGCATTTGTTTTTTACTGTCTGACTTATTTCATTTAGCATAATACCATTTAGGTCCATTCATGCTGTCACAAAAGGTAAGATTTTATTCTTTTTTGTGGCCCAGTAGTATTTCATTGTGTATGAACAAGTACACCACAGCCTTTTTATCCTTTTAAAATAACCTCTTAGCGTTGGGTCCCAATAAAAGTTAGTGACCTCTGCCTTTACCACTTTATAAGTAATGTGTTCTTGCTGCCCTGCTGTCTATCCCCTGCTCATTCATGACTTGGGACAAAAGACTGCCCTTCCCTGGGCTCATTGCACCTACCAACCCTGCCCCAGATCACCTCATTTCTGGGGTCTCTAATAAATCTTGTGATTTAACTTTCTTTGAGTGAGTATATTGAAACTGCACCTTGAATCAAAATGATACAAGGGTTTTCACTTCTCCCAAATGGAAGCTTGGATGCTAAGGGAGTTACTGCCAACCCCAATTGGGTAGCTTGTGACCCCTCATTCAAGCAAGTCATAATCTGCATACTCTTAATTTAATACACCAGCTGCAGGCCTTCCAATATGCTTGACATTAAAACAAAGGATTAATGTGCCCTGGCTGGTGTAGCTCAGTGGTTTGAGCACAGGCTATGAGCCAGAGGGTCGCCGGTTCAGTTCTCAGTCAGGGCACATGCCTAGGTTGCAGCCAGGTCTCAAGTGGGGGCCACGTAAGAGTCAACTGCACATTAATGTTTCTTTCCCTCTCTTTCTTCTTCTCTTCCCCTCTCTCTAAAAATAAATAAATAAAATCTTTTAGAAAAGAGGGGGAGTAATGTATTGGCTCATGCCATTGAAAAGTCTAGCTGTGGACTGAATTATATCACCTCTAAATTCGTATGTTCAAGCTTTCACGCCCAGTATCTCAGAATGTGATTGAATGTGGAGATGGGGATGTTAAAGAGATGACTGAAGTTAAATCAGGTCATATGGGCAATCTAACTCATGTCCTTATAAGAAGAGGAGATTTGAACACACAAAGAGACACCAGAGGTGAACACGCACAGAGAAATGACCATGTGAAGAGGCAGCAGACGGGTGGCCATCTGCAAGCCAAGGAGAGAGGCCTTAGAGGAAACCAATCCTGACAGTTCCTTGATCTTGGTCTTTCGCCTCCAGAAAATAAATTTCTGTTGCTAACGTAACACAGTCTGGTAGGTGTTTTGTTATAGCAGCCCTAGCAAATAATACAAGTCCCTTGCAGGGCTGAATATGTTACGTGCAAAACCCAGTGAAAAATGAAAATGTTGTGCCTCTGCTTCAAAATGCAGGAAGAAAAATTGCCACTAAAGGCACTGAAACATTAGGCTTTTCCCCGCTTCTTCTCTAGCCTTCCTCTAACGTATCATGGTGGTTTTGTTGTTTGGGTGTTTTGAATGTTTTTGGTTGGGATTTTTTTTTTTTTTTTTTTGCCATTTAAGTATTCCAAGAAAAGAAAATTAAAATGTTAAATTATTAGCCTGAAGATTAGCATTCATTTCTACATTGTACAATGCCAATTTTAAATGTAAACGTAGGGACATTTAACTCGTGTGCAGGATCACCAATATTGCACAATTAGGATTTTGTAACCTGTGCACACATGTGTATGTTCATCATTCTCACCAGGACAATGGAACCACTGCAGAAACTAACTTAACTGTGTTTATTTCATTTCTTGATACACATTCTACCAGCACTCGCTAGCCTAGATTTATTGACGAGCATGGAAGGACTGAAAGGAAAAGGAAGTAAAGGTTCTCCTCTCTTTCTCTTTTCTTCTGTCACAACTTTCAGTGTAAGTGGTTGACTAATACAGGGAAGTAACACACAGGTAAGAGATGCTCTGACAGGGCTCTTTGGTGGTTTGTGTTTCTTAGAACGCCACTGCCTTCCTTCAGCATTCAAAGTAAATTCCGATTCAAAGGGAAAGCCTGGCCTCTCAGGACTGTCAGCACCCTGCTTACTCAGTCGTAAACATGACAGGCTTACCTTGTTCTTGCTTTCAGTCTCACTGAACCTCTACACATTGTGGGGCTCACTAGAATTCTGTGCTTTTGGTTCATCGTGAATGCTGTGTGCAGAAGAGGTGACAAGGTATGGCAGACGTGTATTACGTACACTCCTCTGTTCACACGCATGCTCCATTGTCTCATTGAACTTCACTTACAAATCACAAGTTCAAAAATAAAATGTATTAATATTTTCAAGATTATGCCCTGGCTGGTGTGGTTCAGTGGATTGAATGCTGGCCTGTAAACCAAAGGGTCACCAGTTTGATTCCCAGTCAGGGCACATGCCTGGGTTGCAGGCCAGGTCTCCAGTAGGGGGCACGTGAGAGGCAATCACACATTGATGTTTCTCTCCCTCTCTTCCCCCTCCCTTACCCTCTCTAAAAATAAATAAATAAAATCTTTAAAATTTTGTTTAGATAAATAAAAAGATTTTCAAGATTGCAACAGCTGGGCATTAAATCAAATACAGTGTCCTTCTGAGCATAGGGCCTTGGGCATCTGCACGAGACTTACACCCATGAAACCAGTCCTGGTCCCTTGATATGATGTTATGGAAAACTTGTGACTGCATCAGAACTCAATGTCTCTTTCTCCTTAATCTCTCTTTACTTACCTCCATGTTCCAGAATATTCCATTCCAATGTTCCTTTTAGCATTTTCCTGCTTTCTCACTATTGTCATCATACATTAAGTATCAGATTAACCTGGACCCCAAAATGCCATTTCTATTTCTAACTCTTATGAAAGAACTGCTTTCAAATATTGCAGTACCCAGCACCCCAACTGTTTTAGCTCTGGTCTGTTCAGATTTCTCAGGAGATTTTACTTCTGACCAAGTGGTGGCTCAGCTGTGGGATGAGAGGTGGTCAGAGAGAGGAGGTTAAGGTGTTAGAGGTAGAGGAGGGAGTATGAAAGTGTGGTCTCATTTCCGGTTATATACCATTTTTTTCCAACTCACCCCTGGACCTGCAACTGTTGGAGCATCTGCTCTACTCAAAGTCTTACCCTCAGGGGCCCACAACTTCTCATGGAGAAGCCTTCTTCACCCCATGTGGAGTAACGACTATTGTGCCCCATCCCCCAACACATATACTCTCTAAAAAACCACTCAAGAGGCTCTCACTGCACAGCTGCAGCAGGTACTCACAGTGAGGCCACCAACTGTCAGGGTCCTGCTTCCCAGCATGCCCAAGACCATCCCATTCAGGTACCACCACTACCAGACAACCTTGTTGGAACCTTTAGGTATCCTGACAGCTCCTGATGTTATTACTCTGTTAGAACCTTTTAGAGTCTATATTCTGAAAGCTTTCAATTTGCTGAAGCCACATTTCTGTGCTTTACCAAAGAGTTTGCCCATTTTGTGCTCTGCTCTGCCACATACATATCAAAGCAGAGTAGCCAGGCACTTTTAGGTTTTTCAGTGATATCAGTGGAAACAGGTAAACAGAAATCATAATATATGTATTCAAAACCACCTTTCAACCACCAATGCTCCAGCAAGCTTGGGTGCGTAGAACTCACTTCTCCAAGAATTACTTCCCTGGACAGAGAATACATAGAGTTGACAGGTCTACTGTGCAAATAAGCTCCCGATGAGTGATCTCACTGGGTTGGTTTTGCCAAAAGGAGATGTGTCCAACTGTCCCCAGTGACAGCATCTTAGACTCAAGATTGGAACTCTCTAGCAGTAATTTAATTCTAATGATGAATTTGGGCAGGAAAAGGTCTGAGCTTGAGATTTAGTTCAGAACTAGGAGTTACAGGGATATAAATTATAGAAAGGTTGCTCTATTTCTCACAGAAGCTTCTGTCATAAAAAGATCTGAACTCAAGTTTTATAGAAACTTAGCACTGAATGGGAACTTAGATGTCATTTAGCACAATGCCCTTTTTCTTGGCATGTAAAGAAACTTTTTTTCAGCAAGTAAGTGGCAAACCTAGAACTAGAATCCTGATAAGTCTTTCTTTTTTATCCTAATGGAAAAACCACAAGAATGGGGCAGAGATTACCGAGACTCTCAGAGTTTTGGCACTAGCCACATTTGTCCTGGACTATGGAAAAGTTGCCCTCATACAATCAAGATCACTTCTTATTCTGTAGTCCCGTGAGAAATATTAGAAAGAGCCTGTCAAAATCCTGAACATTTTGATTGGCATCTACTCCCTCGGTCGATATAACAAAGCCAACGTCTTACATCTTATTTTCCATAGCAAGTACTCTGCCTGCTCCCGTTTTTTTTTTTTTTCCCCCACTGAATTTTTCTCATCTGTGGTCCATCTAAAAGTAATGTTCTCATCTAAATAACTTCCTCTCTCACACTTACTCTATTTCCTGAAAACTCAGATATAACTCTAGAAAGCTGATAAACTCACATCTTTGTTTTACAACTCTCTCTGATGTTGACCTCACCTCCAAATGTAGTTCTCCAGAGATAGGGAAGAGGTTTCACAGAACAGAAAACAATAAACGTTTAGGTCATTTTAATAACGGAAAAACTGCCCAGAAGTTAAGTAGGAGTCACACAAAAACACTCTAGGGACATGACAGAGAGATACATGTGATCTTGTCCTCAGGCTACTAAACAGAACCTATATATTATTTAAAGAATAATTTTGCTGACCCTTTGTTCTCTATCTATAATTAGGCAGAGATCAGATTGTCTTGATAGATGTGTGTGTGCATGCGAACATGCCTGTGTTTGGTTCACAGGATTTAGCCCAGATAAATAGTTTGCTATTTAAAACAAATCTGATGCTTCCTGAAAACTAACTCAATAATCTGATTCAATTCTGCCTCCCTCTTCTCCATCCATGTGACAAAACTAGGACCTGAAAGACTAGTCTCCTAGGTCACCACCATGAGTGATTTAGTTGTCAGCCTTTCTACTAAAACAGCCTATTTGGATCTCAACTAGTGTTAATTATTATCTAATTATTATAGGGATTCCATTACCCAAGTGAGGAAATGCCTCCCCTGATAAAGTCTGTGCTATAGAAAAAGAAATTTAAACTTGCCCACTTACAAAGCAAACATCCAAATTTTAACTGAGCCTAATATCTGACCAATGAGTAGGGTAAATATTAAGACTCAACGTAATGGAAACGTATGCCCATGGTGCCATGTCATGAAGAGTCAAAGGGAGCGCTGGTAGGAGTATCTCTATACGTAAAAGAAGATTAGTTGCCACAGCATAGCACTGGCACAGCACTGCAGTACAGGAAGCCCATGCTATTGTTAAAGGAGCAGCCCAGAAGGAAAGGAGTGGTGTCTCCTTGGTCTTCAGTCCTGCCACTTCTCACCAAGTGCCAACTTCACTGATCTGCTCCTAGTCTCCAATGGGGCTTCTACTGACATTTCCTCTAGAACGGGGTTTCTCAACCTCAACACTATTGATGTCTTAGACTGGATAACTCTTTGTTTTAAGCGGTTGTCCTGTGCATTGTAGGGTTGTTTTTGTAGTAGCCCCAGCCTCTACCCACTAAATTCCAATAACACCCATTAGTTGTTACAACAAATCATTTGAAGATATTATCAAATGCCTCCAGAGAAAGAGAAAAACTGCTCTAGGTTGAGAATCACTCATCTAGATCATAGAAAGTGGGATCAGAAAGAGGTCATAGGTGAGCTGGCTCTCAGAGGATGACTGTTAACCTTTGTAGTGGCTCAATACTCTTACAGAATTTGGGGATTTTTTTACCTGGTATACACAAATGCACTTTAAGTACATATAAGAAAAATTTTACTTCAGCCCTGGCTGTTGTGGCTCAGTGGATTGAGCACCAGTCTGCGAACCAAAGGGTTGTGGGTTCAGTTCCCAGTCAGGGCACATGCCTGGGTTGCAGGCCAATGTTTCTCTCCCTCTCTTTCTCCCTCACTTCCCTTCTCTCTAAAAATAAATAAATAAAATCTTTTAAAAAAAAAGAAAAATTTTACTTCAGATACCCCCTCAAGCCCAAGAATTAATTCATGTTCTAGGGTATTTGTTCCTTTATGTCAACGTGAGTTTTTTTAAGATTTCATTTATTTATTTTTAGGGAGAGGAGAAGGGAGGGAGAGGGGGAGAGAAACATCCATGAGCGAAAGAAACAGAAACATCAATCGGCTGCCTCACACACATCCAGCCAGTGACCTGGCCCACAACCCAGGCATGTGCCCTGATTGAGAATTGAACAAGTGACCTTTTGGTTTGCAGGATGGCGCCCAACCCACTGAGCCACACCATTCAGGGTGAAATTTTTCGTATAGGACTTTCCCAAGAAGCAAAGCAAAATCAAGATAAAAAACAAATACTGAAAATGTAGAAGTTCAAATACAGACAAGTTTACAAGCTAGAGACATTTTAAAATAACTGAAATCTAGTCACAAAATGCCCTGGCACAGTTTAAGGGCTCACAAGCTCTGCTTCTTTGTTGTTGTTCTGAATAACCTCATTCTATTGCTTCATTTTCTGGCTCCACCTGCAACCTCTTTCTTTCCCAGAAAAGCACTGAATTGGAAACACAGTAATAGCTAACATTTATCTAGCACTTACTAACAGCCAGGCACCCTGTTCTGAGCACTTTTACTTATATTTGCTCATGTTATTTGCACAAGAACTCTGTGGGGTAAGTACCATTATCATCCCCATTTTATAGATAGGAAACAGAGGCACTAAGAGAGTAAGTAATTTTCCCAAAATCACATAGCTCTTAAGTGTCAGAACCAAGAGTCAAACCTAGACAGTCTGGTCCTAGTGTGCATGTTCTTGGCCCTTCTGGCCTCCAGACCATGTGAAGTCCACAGTCCTAAGTAGACAATAGACAGTTTTCTAACAGTGAGAGAAAGTTTTCATGTATTTCCCATTATAATAGCCATCAATACTAAAGACATTGAACCAACTTTATTCCCCCCATCCCTTTGTCCCCCTCAGTTTCCCTGCCCCTGTTCCTTCTCTTCCTTTAGGAGGAAGGTAGAGCTTTGTTTTCTCATAGCATCCTGATTAGTCTCCAGTGAACTCAAACAATTCAGGCATTATTTTACCATTGTCTCTCAAAGTTTGGCCCAAAGAAACACCTGACAATGTATCACAAGTAGTACTGGTACTTATTAAAAAGGCAGATTCACACGTTCCACCACAGATCCACAGAAGTAAAATCTCTGAGGATGGCCCAAGGCTGTTGTTCTAAACAAGACCCCAGATGGTTATGATGCACACAAAATTTTTAGCTCAATTTCAACTTCGTGACTGGTTAGCTTAGCTAGTTAGAGCAAGATCAACTTTACCTGGCACTTCCACATCGGCCCTTTCCTTATTTATTCATTGGTCTCAACCTATAAACAGCTAGACAACATGGGATTGTGGAGAAACATTCCATATAGAGGAAGTCTGGTTTGTTACCCAAATTGGAACACTAATTTTGAGTGTGTCATTTTTACTCACAATGGGCAATACGTTTTCCATTGGCATTTCTTGAATGAGTAAACATGCTTAACTTATAATCAAGATGTAGTATCAGTTTCCAAAAACGGACACCCACAGTGAGACATACCCCAGTTCTTAGTTAACTCATGCCTGTGTTTTAGGTCCAAAGATCTTAAAGACAGCAGAGCCCAGAATTTACTGCACACAGCATCTTGCATGGTTACACTGTGGATGGAGTCTTTTTACAAAATATGGTCAGTAAAAGCTCTCTCAATGGGCTAGCCAAAGGCAATTTACAAGAGTTGTACTTCAGCCATGGACCCTGATTAGTATGATTTCTTCATCCACCCAATCCCTGAACTTCCAAACCTCTTAGCAGTTTTGATTCAGCCTCAACCAAGCCAAAGCTAATAAAAGCTTTTGAACCTTACTTTAACTCAACAGTATCTCTGAACCTGAATTAACCATTCTTTAATCTGCCAATGCAGAAGTCTTATCTAATTTTTTTTGGCTAAACTATACAGAAACATTGGTGCTATATAGAAACATTGGTAGAAAATATATAATCCAAAAAAGGAGTCAGCTTCCTTCTCTGAGAAATACTAATTAGTAGCCTGGTAGTGAGTGCTTGGAAGTGAGCACCAGCAGTGTCCCCTGCCCCTGCCTCGCCCAGTAGACAGGCTCCAGTACCGTTTTCCCAGCAGGCACTGTGTGCTTGGACTGCTCCTTAGTTATGAGCAAGTTTTATTGTTTTTCCCTAAATGAAAATAAAATAGCCTTGTGGTGGAATGGAATCAGAGAAACGAGACTTCATTTGGGAGCTTGATCAAAACTCTTGAGAGAGGATATTTTCCATAGTTTCTGTTTCAAACCATGGATCCAGAACAAATGACATGAATTCCTCTGCCCTTTGTCTTCTCGATCTGACTTCTACATGGTCATGTGACCCATGGTGCAAAGTCACTTTTCCTCAACATTGCACAGCATTCCGTGCTTCAGCTTCTGATCAGTAAAGAAACTCTTTTCATTTGCACTCTCCTTCCCCCTCCACAAAATCCTAAGAATTAACTAAGTGTAGCCCTTTACTTTCAAGAGGGTTTTATTTTCCAGGGTTTGTTTTGTTTTGTTTCGTTTTGGGCTGAAGCATTCAGTAGTTACGCATAATTCTCTCTCCTGGAAAACTGCCCTCCTTCCCAATGAAAGAAAGAGCTGAGAGAGTTAAATAAGTTTTCATTAATTCTGAGTAGATAATAGAATATATTGTGCATAAAACTGAATCTTTCTATTTTCCATTTTAACTAGGCCAAAGATTTTTGAAGATTTAAAATACTTTTTAAATTTTTAATTGCCTCCCAAATTCCTAATATGTTTGACATTTTTTTCTGTAACAACTATATCTTAGGCTCTTTCATATATATATGAAATATCACTTAAGCTTTTTGACAAATCTGAGAACAGTATTATTATCCCTATTTTACAAACAGGGGCCTGCTGTTCTGGAGGACAAAGCAGGGTTGTCTAATGTCACACAGCCAATAAGTAATAGAAATCAAATCCAAATCCTGGGCTCCTAACTCTAAGTTCAATATTCAGTCAATTGTCCTATAGTTATTAATTAGATATGTACAACTGCTGAGAATAAATAAATGATCAAAATTCAGAGCTTCTACCATGCTGGAGAATCTCATACACTTTATATTCTTCACTCTGTGTAGCAGTTTTGCATGTATTTCGCAAGGTTGGCATGCTCCCATCTTTTCATTCTTCCCAATTCATATTTGTTGCATGTGCAGAAATTATAGCCATATCCGCATACTTATAGTTCCTTTCTAGAGCTTTTCAGAAAACTAGCATTTGGAGGGGATTATTGAACTACGCAATGGCACAGAGCGATATGACCCAAAGAATTCCTTCCCCTGCACTCCGTCTCTAAGTCACCCATGTCTAGCATTCTGCAGTTGCCGGGGGCAGGCAATGCTGTTAAACAAACCAAAACTTGTACAGAATCTTTCTAAATGTTCCCTGCAAATTGCATTGTTTTTATACCTGCCAGCTAAGTGATGCCTCCACTGCATTAGAGGCAGAGTGGGGACATCCAGTGGTCACGATGGTTGATGACAACTGAAACATCACTTTGATGATACGTTATGATTTGATATAAACTCTTGTGCTGCAAAGGGTCTTAAAACATTTTTGATTTTGATGATTTTTTGGTTATTTTAAGTGGGACCCTTTGGCAGCTAGCATACTTGTATTTAGAGTTAAAATGACAAGTATATCCCCCCTTCAAATCATGTTTTTTAATAACTGGGTCATATTCCATTGCTCAAAATGATCTACCACATTAAACTTAAGCACATGATGACATTAACTTCTTTTTTAAAAAGCTGAACATAATAAACATTTTGGCTCTGTCCATTTATATGGATGACCCTCTGGCCTCAGAGTGTGCATATATTGAAAAATATTGAAAATATTGTCATCCTTTTGACAATACCTGGAAAAATGAAAACCTTTGAGAGGCCAAGAGGTCTCATTGACCAGCTAGTACAATTTGGGAATTAAATCTTTCAGTGAGGAAAGACCACATTCACCTTGAATACAAAGCTCATACAGACAGTTCATTTAATGATTCTTCTAGAATGTATTTCCTTTCTGAGGCTGGCCATCTCTGTTTTGTAGTAATGCAACGTCATGTTTTAGGGCTGCTTTGGAAAGAGTGAGGATCAAGAGGCCAGAGTTCCAGCTCTGACTTTCCCACTTGTAAACCCCCTGACCCAAAGGGAGTCAGCACACATTTCAAACTCCACTTTCTCATCTGCAAAATGAGTAAATCAGATCACCTCTATGGGTCTGTCATTATAAAACATGCTCTCACCCCATTTCCTTGTTTGTAATTTATCTGTTTGTGTAGTATTATGACTGTACAAAAGTCACCTGATACCTGGAGGTCTTTGTAGAAGATCCTCTCCTTCTAAAAGAAAGAGCCACAGAAGCTTCATTAGCAGAAAGAACTTCTGTACCCAGGAAATTATTTACCGCCGTTTAGGCTAGATGTATACGACACAGAAATGCCTTGTAGTGTACCCTCCTCTAAACTCCCAAGGTACTTTATTAGACCCCCGACCTTCCGTGAAGTGCAGAAAAGAGGAAGCTGAAGTGAGAACCCAGGAACCCTGCATTCTCACTCTGTGCTCTAAACAGTAATCATCGTGATTTCTGAAAAAAGCACAAGAAAAATGAGCAGTGCTGCTGCTCCCGCCATGGTTCTCCACAGTTTGCCACAAAATGCATTTGAAGATCTTTCTTATTTCTCCCCTGCCAAAACAGGAAGAGGAGGCAGATCAGCAGTGAGGGACGTCACAGAAATTTGCTTTCTCTGTCTTAAGAAGAGCCATTCTATTTCTTGCCCGAAGTTTAACTTGATTATGCATTCATTAAAGACGAGTGATGGTGATGATTAAACAAAAACATCTTTAAAATGCAGAGTTCATTTCAACCCATTTGGTTTTGTTACACACAAATTGGATTTGCATTGCATCCCGCGCAGCAGGTACTCCACTTGAAATCAAAGACAGATGCTTTTATGGGATTAAAAAGAAAACCGAGGGGGAGGGGGAGCAGGCTAGAGATTGAGATATTTTGCATTTCGGTAATAACGGCTCCGAAATGAAATACTGATCATACAGCTGCTTTATCCATGTAAGTGTTTGGGCTATAATTAAAAGGAAACAAGAACCCCCATCGTAACTGGAGTCGTTGTCAAAGAAGAACATTTAATTTGCAAGGGGGGGGGAGTGACTTTTCCCATAGATGTCTAATAATACCTTAGCAGATTTGAAATTTAATCATAAGTGGTTTAGAATTAAACCATTTGAATTATTGCTGAAACATTTCAAGTGGTGACATTAAATGCTTTGTTTGAAATTAGCCATTAATTCAAAAGTCTTCTCTGGAGCTGCTGTGAGAGTTTAACTCCTTGTCTGTAAACAGAAGTCCCCGGTTCTCACACCATGTAATTAATCTTCATTCCTCTAGAACCCTCATATCCCTGGCTATTTATTCCAATACCTTCGGTTAAATTATTCTGCACACTATAATTTTATAATTGATATCATCTGCTGTTTCACAATTTTTATATATTTATCAGCTTGTTGGACATCTGTTGAAAGCACGAAATAAAAATAGATTGACAGAGCCTACGTGTGCCTCACCTTTCTGTTACCTCCAAGAGACTTTGTACAGTCCATGTAGTTAATGGCTTACAATGTCTTGCAGAGGGTCTTCCTCTGTAACAGGGTCATATTAACATTTCTCATCTATTTAATGATTGCATCTTATGGCAGACTGATTGCACTGATGGCCCCAATTATTGGCCTCCCTGTATCTGTGCTCATTGCAATGTAAATTTGCACATCTCCCCATGAAGACGCGGAATCTATTTCCCCATCTCTTGAATCTGAGCAAGTCTCCTGATTTGCTTTTGTCAATAGGGTTTGGTGGGAAAAAAAATGATATGCCATTTCTAAGCCTAGGCTCTGGAGGCCTTGCATATTCAGCTCTTTCTCTTGAAACCCTGACCCTGCCATGAAAACAAATCCAGGCTAACCTGAGGGAAAATAAGAGATACGTGGCCCAGTCACTCTGTAAGTACTGCCAACATCTAATCTACCCTCAGGTGCAGAGCTGCCTAGCCAAAATGCAGCTGACCCAGACAGAAGAACTGCCTGGCTGAGTTCAAGAGAAAAACTCATTGATTTTGAAGGTGCTTGATTACACAGCAATGGGTGATAATGATACATGGCTGGATCACATTTTTTAAATAACATTTAATTTGGACTTTAAATGATAAGTATGATTTTTGATGTTTACCACAACACTTACATCACAGTATGTGTTCTATAAATACTTATTAATTGATAGTTGAGTGGATATTTATCTACTTTAGACTGTTGGTTACCATGTTGTAATAAAATCTTACAGCATGTAACTGTACCCTTCATACTTTTGTAAAATTCTTGGGTTGGGGGGCATAGAAAAAAGCATATTGTCTCATTCTTTCTCACTGAGATTATTGCCCATGAAAAGTGACCCAGAAACATAGATAAAAGATTTGTTGGATAGAAAAGCCAGGTTCTTCTGCAAGTGGTTTAGCTGGCCTGAAAATTCATGTATATCATACCTTGATGATATTTCAAAATCTTCATGGAAGATAATTCCACATTCAAGTATAGATATCATTTTCCAGTGATCTACAAACCTTTAAAAAGAAGGATGTTTCCCAAAATGCTGAATCTACCAAAACATAGAATTTGAATGAATTTTAGAGGTTACCTTGCCCAGCCTCCCACCTCATACAGAAACCTCCACCTCAATTTCCTCAAAAGGTAATAATTGTAATTATAATTTGTGTACACTTACTAAGTTAGATCATGTTCTGAATATCAGCTACATATTAGTTCTTCACAATAATAGTCTCCAAAGTCAAGTGCCTTTTACATGGCAGAGATGGAATTCAAACTCTAGAGTCCACTCTTTTAGCTATGAAATGGTTCTACACTGTTAACAACTAGAGCCATTCACTGAAGATTGAGCTGCCTTGTGGTGGGGTGAGTTCTTGGCCACCCCCAGAAATCTTTACAGCCTCCTCATTGCTTATCTCACTATTTCAATTCAGAGACTAGGTGTCATTGAAGCCTAAGATAGCAACTGATTTTTATATTGTGGTTAGTTGGTGTATGGTTAATTGCTTAGATAATTTTAAGTAGAGAAATTGATTCCAAAAACTTACACATTGAATTAATAAAACTATAAATATTTTTCAAGCTATTCTATAAACATGTCATAAATTTTTGTTCTTTACTTAAGTGTAAGGTCTCAGTTAGTGCTTGGAAGGGCACATGAGTCAAGTCCATTACCAGATTCAAGAGAAGTTTATTGTTAGCCTATCATAAACATAGAAAAACACAGAAGATGATGTAAATTCATTACTTTATTCTTCTCGATAAATTCCTTTCCAATTCATCCAGAGTTTGTCCAACATCACCTCACAGCTGGCCCTCTCCCAAGTTTAGTGATACATCTGTACCTGAAGTCATGATACCTCTTCTCTGGTCTGGACAAGGCACCAATGCACAGTAAAGTATGTCTTCCATATGCTTCAAAGCATCTGAAAGACCAACAAACTTTCCTCTTGCTGATATCGCCCAACTCTCATTGAAAATCTGAAGTAATTGTTTTGCTAAAAAAAAAATATCTGCTTCTTCAGTTGTGTGGGGTTGGTTTGTTTGTGTGGGGTAACTTCCAAAGTTTTTGTCAATAAGCTGCTGGACCTTTAGAAAGATCATAGCTTGCATGTCTGTATTACATTTAAGTCCCTTGATGACAACAGTAAGAGTACATTTCATGTACTGGATTCTTGAAATACATGGCTTTGATCTGCGCTGGTCCAACTATATGCAGAGTTTCCCAATAAATACACAGGTAGTCCTCCATATGCCCAGGTTTCACGTCTGCAAATTCAACTAAGTGTGGTTGGAAAAACGCATGGTACATTGATGGTTGTGGGTCTGTGGATGTGATGAGTCTACTGCATGCACTAGATTTTTGTATCTGTGGAGGTCCTGGAGCTAATCCTTCAAGATACTGAGCATCAACTATACTTAATTTGGGGGAAGTCAAAAGTTTTACGCACGTTTTCAACAGCATGGGTTCAGTGCCCCTGAGTTGTTCCAGGGTCAACTATATACATTCTATTTATTTATTTGCATTTTGTTACTCTATGTAAGACATTTGCCAAATAATGTGAAATATATATATATAATTAGCAGCTAACTATATATAATATATAATATCACATATATGTGTGTAATATTTTTCTTATAGCAGTTACAGAAGGCAGGATTTCTTTAAGTACATTTTATTGATTATGCTATTACAATTGTCCCAATTTTTCCTGCTTTGCCCTGCTCTGCCCAGTACTCTCCTTCCCTCTAGAGATTAGCACCTCCTTAGCTCATGTCCATGGATCATGCATATAAATTCTTTGGCTTCTCCATTTCCTATACTGTTCTTAACATTCCCCCATCTATTTTGTACCTACCAATAATGCTTCTTATTCCCTATAACTTTTCCTCCATTCTCCCCCTTCCCCTTCGCAGCTGATAATCCTCCATGTGACCTCCATTTCTATGATTCTGTTCCTGTTCTAGTCATTCGCTGAGTTTGTTTTGTGTTTTAGATTCAGCTGTGGATAGTTGTGAATTTGTTGTCATTTTAATGTTCATAGTTTTGACCTTCTTTTTCTTAGATAAGACCCTTTAATATTTCATATAATAAGGGTTTGGTGATGCTTAACTCCTTTAGCTTTACCTTGTCTGGGAAAAACTTTATCTGCCCTTCCATTCTAAAGGATAATTTTGCTGTGTAGAGTAATCTTGGATGTAGGTCCTTACTTTTCATCATTTTGTATATTTCTTTCTAGTCCCTTCTTGCCTGCAAAGTTTCTTTTGAGAAATCTGCTGATAGTCTTATGGGAGCTCCTTTGCAGGTAACTGTCTCCTTTCCTCTTGCTGCTTTTAAGATTCTCTCTTTATCTTTAACATTTGGCATTTTAATTATGATGTGTCTTGGTGTGGCCCTCCTTGGGTCCAACTTCTTTGGGAGTCTCTGAGCTTCCTGGACTTGCATGTCTAGTTTTTTCGCCAGATTGGGGAAGTTTTCCTTCATTATTTTTTCAAATAAGTTTTCAATGTCTTGTTCTTCCTATTCTCCTCCTGGCATCCCTATGATTTGGATGTTGGCCCTTTTGGAGATGTTCCAAAGTCTTCCTAAACTCCCCTCATTTTTTTTGAGTTCTTGTTTCTTCATTTTGTTCAGGTCAAATGTTTATTTCTTTCTTATGTTCCAAATTGTTTTGAATCCCAGCTTCTTTCTTTTTACTGTTGGTTTCCTTTGGATTTCTCTTTATTTCCCTTAGTATAGCCTTCATTTCTTCCCTTATGCTTTTGCTGTATTCAGTGAGATCTTTGAGAATTCTGACCACCAGTATTTTGAACTCTGCATCCGATAGGTTGGCTTCCTCCACATTGCTTAGTTCTTTTTGTGGGGTTCGGTTCTGCTCCTTCATTTGGGCCATATCTCTTTGTCTCCTCATTTTGGCAGCCTCCCTGTGTCTGTGTACTAGGCAGATCCACTTTGATTTCCAGTCATAGAGGACCTGTTAAGCTGTATGGGGCACAGACTTAGGTATTCACCAGGGCAGGGCAACCTGCTTCACTGCTTTGCGACTCTGCATGTGGGGGAGGGGTTGAAGAGGGTACATGCCCCAGCTGGCTAATTTTGGGGGGCCCGCCTAGCACTTGCCCTTTTTCCAGTCACTTTACCCACTTCTCATATGCAACTGGCACCCCTCCAGCTGCTGTCCTGGTTGTGGTGCCCAGAGTGGGTGGGTTTTCATATCTTCTGGCCTCTCCTGAGAAACCAATAGTTTCTTCCACTGCCTCAACCCCCAGAGGGTTTACAGCCAGAAGTTATGAGTCTTTATTTTTTTCCCAGTACTGGAACCTTGGGCTGCACAGTCTGTCCTAGGGCTGGGATTGCTTGCTTACAAGGTGTCCCCATAATTCTTATCCATTGGACGTGAATGTGGGACTGCCAGTTCCACTGGCTGCTGCCACCTTACTGACCCCAACTTCCCATAGCCACACCACATCCTCTCTGCCCCGACTCCCCATCACAGCCCCTCCTACCCATCTAGATGAATATAGCCTCTTTAAATCCTCGGTTTTCAGAATTCTGTACAGTTCTGGGTGTTTTTCTACGTGATTTTCTGACAGTTCTGGCTGTTTTTTGTTTTTAAGTTAGTTGTGTTCCTTCTTGAGGTTTTGCAATGAGGCAAAGCATGTCTACCTAAGCCTCTATCTTGACCAGAAGCCTCAGGAGGCAGGATTTCTGAAGTCAACTATACTTAAGTGTAATTTTAAGCAATAATATGAATTCATGTCAAGTTTGATGAGTTTTGGTAAATGAATATATCGTGTAACCACCATCTAAATCAAAATGCAGGACATTTAAAAATATTCCCTTGGACCACTTTTAAGTAAACCTTGCACCTTTTCCCCATCCAGGCAACCACTGATTTATTTTCTGCCACATACATTACTTTTCCTATACTATAATTTCACTTAAGTAAAATTATATAGTACATACTCTTTTTTGTCTTTTTTTTCTCAGTAATATATTTTGAGATTAATCAATATTATCGTGTCAGTAATTCATTCCTTCTTATTGCTAAGTACTATCCCATTGTGTGGCTATAACACAATTTGTTTATTTGTCACCTGTGAATAGATATTTGAGTTATTTCCAGTTTAGGGCCATTACCAAAAAAAAGGTTGTTATGAGCATTTTTGTACATATCTTTTACTGGACATAGTTTGTATTTCTCTTGGCTATATCTAGGAGAAGAACTGTTGAGCATATGGTAAGTATATATTGAACTTTATAAGAAACTGTCAAACTGTTTTCCAAAGTGATTGTACTATTTTACATTCTCATAAGCATAATAAAAAATTCCCCTTCCTTCCCTTGTTCCATGTCCTCAACAACACTAGTTATGATCAGTCTTTTATTTTTAATCATTCGAGTGCATGTGAAGTAGTATTCATTTTGCTTTCTCTTTTAATTTCCCTAATAACTAATGATGCGCAGCATCTTCTCATGTATTTACTGACCATGGCACATCTTCTGTTCAATTCATTTGCTCATTTTGGAAGGTGGATTGTCTCTTAGAAAGTTGTGAAAACATTTGATCTATTCTGAATTCTACTTCTTTGTTAGACACTGCAAATACTTTTTCTCAATTTGTTGCTTTCCTTTTGATTTACTCAATGGTGTATTTTGAAGAGCAGAAACTTTTAATTTTGATGCAACTCAATTTATCAACTTTTTTCTTGTATATTTTTTGTAGTTTAAGAAATCTGTCTATTCCAATGTTAAAAATTCTTTTTTCTACATTTTCTTCTAGGTGTTTTAGAGTTTTACCACAGCTTTATATCTATAATCCAGATCCTGTTTATTTTAGTATATTTTGTAAAATAGGGACAGGGAGTTATTTTTCTCCCTTACAGTTAGCCAGTGTTTTTTTAAGTTCATTAAAAAGACTATCCTTTCCCCCATTGAATTACCTTTGCTGTAAATCAAATGACAAATCTATGTGCTTATCATTATGCCAGTTTCACACTGTACTCATTGTGAGAGTTTTATATTAAGTCTTAAAATCAAGTGGCATATGTTCTTCACCTTCTTCCTCTTTTTCAAAATTGTTTTGTCTATTCCAGATCCTTTGCCCCTCCTTATAAGTTCAAATCAACTCATCATTTTCTATAAATATCATACTCACACTACATTTTTATTCTCATTAGGTTGACCCTGTATACCAAATTGTGAAGAATTATTCATAACTGTATTAAATCTTCCAATCTATGGATATAATATATCCTTCCCTTTATGTAGGCCTTAATTTCTCTATTTGTTCTTTTGATTTGTACTGTATAGGTCTTGCACATATTTCAACAAAGTTTTTTACTCTAAGTATTTCCAGAATTATTAACCACACTTAAAATGAGAGAACAAGGTGACTAGAAAGATTATGTAGTTCATCCAAAGATGCAGAGATAGCAAGTGCCTGAGCCCAGATTTGAATCTGGAAGTGACTGAATCCAAAGACCATGTTCTTAAACACTTGGCCAAAAATTGACAGAGCAAAAATAGAGGGAGTTGAACCAAAGAGAATACTTTTTCAAATTGTACATGTCACCCTACCAGACATTTTGGTATCTCACTGGAGAGAGGATTAATAGGCCTGGGCAGCTTGAAAAGCTCCCAAAGTGTTTCTGTGATAGCCTGCTGGTGGAGAACTACTGGGTAAGGCTTTTTGGAGGTCATCAGTCTCAGCATGGTCAGTTTTAGCTGGCCACCATTTAAAGTCCTTGCTACCTGGTTTCTAAAAAGATCTGGTCAGGAAAGAAAGAGCCTGACATGACAACAAAAGCCAGGTAGATCCTGTATTACCAGATGTATAAACAACAAAAATGGATGTTGCTTCCACATTCTGCTTGCACCTCAGCTTCCATTCTATGAATAAATGTATAGTCGAATCATTAAAGATGAGACACACAAATTAATTTTGGATGCAAGTAATGTAACGTCCAACATTTATTTAATTTGTTTTTCTTTATCTATTCTACTTCAACCTATTATGTTTTCCCTTCTGTCTCTCCTTTCTTTAATAAGTTGAACATTTAGTTTTGAAATACTAAGTATGAAGAATGGAGAAGCAAGCAAGGAAAAAAATGGAATAAGGTATTTCAGAGTAATTGTGCCATGTGCTATGTTTATAGAAAAGAGGATCACGGTCATGGGCAATAAGTCAGCACAGAGCAATGCTCAGGGACTTCCCTGACTGCTCTGGGACTTGCCATGATGTGCTGACTTTCGGGTACACCATTGAAAAGAAATGGCTCACTAGTGAAACCTGTGTATCTGTCACAGAAGGAAGGATTGGCCAACAGTTCACAAATAAGTTATGAGGCTAAAAAGCAAGTTTTAATAGGTATTGTTATGATATTAGTAATTGCTAAAATTTATTTATCCTGTATACCTAGATACAAAAACTTCCCCTGGAGCCACATGGAATAAAAAGGGAAAAAAAGATCATGTTTACTTTTCTCTTTTTGTTTTTTTCTCTCTTTTTTTTTCTTTTTATATGTTTACTTCTCTCAAGGTTCATAAGGAAGAAAACACACCTGTGTAAAATACAATTCAAGGCATCTTGTAGCAATTTCTGTTGCCCAAGTCAATCCTGCATGGCAGCCTGCCACCCGGGCACCCTGATGTAAAGAGGCAGGCATCTTGTGTGAAAAAGCAGGGGACTTGGGTTTATAGGAGCTGAATCAATATGGCCTAGACACTTGATGTAGCTGAATGCATGCTTCTACCTGAAAAATCAAATAAAAAACACATGCTTTATAAATTTTCAATCAGTGTTAACAGGGATAATGCAGAATGCTTGGTAAATTGTCACCATAAAGTTACTGGCTCTGGTGGTGGGAGCAGTAACAGTCATTGCATCATGATCATCAACTGTGGTCCAGCCCACTGCCTATATGCCCACTTCAGTTCAGTTGCTTCTGTTATTACATACTTTTAGGACAAACATTGTACCATTTTTTTATAAACTTACCCAGTTCCTTACCTCTTATTCAGTGGAGTTCCAAATATTGTCAGAATACCATAACCAAGATTCAGATGCCTGAGTGGCAACTGCTGGGACCATTCCTGGCCCCGGAGCAAGCTTACCTTGTTGCTAGTCAGACTTAGAACCCTGCACCTTCTGTGCAACTGCTTGGGTCTGTGCTAGTCGCAAGTCACAACACTTTCTATCCTCTTTTGTCTGCCCATCTACAGAGAGACCTCTGTCTTCACCTCTCATTGTAACCACTGGTACGATCTCCCCCGGGGTCTCTGGCATCCTGCCACGACCAACACTCATGATTTACCCATTCTGGAAATACTTCATTGCTTTATCCCAGGTAGAGCCGCTTCCTTTTCAAAGTGGAACTGTAATGTAGGATGTTCAAATTTTATTTGTAATAATAACTAACATCTGAAAAGAATTCTTGATTGCAATAATTATCTAGTTCACATCCATCTAACTCATACACTTGAAAGAGAGACATTATTTCATCCCCACAGTGAGAAAATTAAGACTGGAAAAGGTTAAGTGAATTCCCTAATATCATAGTAGTAAATCCAAGTTAAAACTTAAAACCAGGTCTTCTGATTCCACCACCTATGATTTTATTATGCCCAAACTTCTGTTTGGTTAAATAATCCCTTATTTGCCAACTTGATCAAAACATGTATTTATTGATTGATTCAACAAACATTTAGTGAGTAACTTTATGCTACAAATACCTTTTCCCTCAAAGATATTCACATGTCTTAGTCTGCTTGGGATTTTCAATTCCTGATACAGTATCTGGTATAGAGCATATATTTTTAAAATTATTTATTTATTTATTTATTTATTTTTAGGGAGAGTGAAGGGAGGGAGGAAGAGAAGGACAGAAACATAGATCGGTTGCCTCTCACACAACCCACCCAGGGACTGGCCCACAACCCAGGCATGTGCCCTGACCAGGAATCAAACTGCCAACTTTTCAGTTTGCAGGAAGATGCCCAACCCACTGAGCCACACCAATTCAGGCTGGTACAGAGCATATTTATTGAACGAACTAATTAATGAATGGCATATGAATGAATATATTAAAAGTTAAATTACTTTTTAAGTCAAATGCTAGCACAATGAGAAATTACTCTGAAAAAGCACAAAGTGCTATATAAATTTTAAGCATAATAACTATATTCAATTTTAGGTGGAATTTTAATTTCAATTAAAATGCCAGAGTGAATTCTTAGATCATCTTAATAAGGTCCTTTGTACCCTATTTAACAGCATTTTCTTCCTGTTCAACATACCATCAGTAGGAGGACTGTTTTAAGTTCCTACTTCAAGAGTTTTTTAATCCTCTGACCTGATTGCAATCACTTCAGCAAACTCACCCGCACCCTAATTCTGTCATTGCCAAAATTCCCAGAAGGAAGGGGAGGAGCTCTCTCTGGGGACTTGGCACAAATCCTTACAATACGCTCATCACATTTTATTATAATTATCTGTTGACATGTCGTTTTCCCCTCAATTCAATTCCTGCCACTTGATACTTCACCTACCAAAAGTTTCCAAGATACCAAAGCACAACTCACAATTTTTAAGTAAAATTTTCTCCTTAAAAAATTAACCCAAAATAAAATAAAGTTCCTCTATATTTACAAAATATTTAACAACACCTATGCTATTTAGTTCAATTTCCTTAATACATGCCTTTCACTGAAGTTTCAAATCAATATGTAAAGTTACAAAATGAATATTCGGTCTTCGAGACACACATAAGCTAATGAGGGAGGACAGTTTTGAAGAAGGTCTCCCGCTTCCAGCTGATGGCAATGATGCCCATGTTAATGTTGATACATTTCATCATAAAAAGTTCATCTACTCAGTTATTACTAAGTTACTAGCTAAACAAAACAGTGTTGCGTAGCTAAGAATTTCATGAGGCACTTTCACACAGAAGTCAGGGACCTTGTGCTGATTTTTTACGTAAGATAAAAAATCCAAAGTAGTTTCTTTTATTTTAAGAAAAATATTTGAAGATTAGGTAGTATCACTGCTTTAATAACAGATGGTCATTGCTTCAAATTCATTTTCTTAAGTGTTAAATGTGCTTACTGTTTTTGCGTGGCACCTGTGTACACACGCTCAGAGACTCCACATGTGGTTGGAGTCCCATCACTACCAGGTCCTCAGGGACTCGCAGTATGGTGGAAGCTCGGTGTCTGAGGCAGTTAAAATAGCTGCAGGGCTGAGCTGTTACTGAACCCTTGGAAGGCCAAGATTTTTCTGCTCTACATAAATATTCCCCAGCAGATGTTTCGTTTATGCTGTGTACCAGCACAAATAGATATTTGGATTTGCTTTAAGCTTAAAAGAGGGGCAAGACCAGAAACAGTATTTGATGCTCGGAATTAAGCGAAACAAAAGTAGGTAGTTAATTTTGAGAAATCTTGGAACAAAATATTATGCAAATAGGATAGTATGTGGCATCAGTTGCGTAATTATGTGCTGCCAATGTACTGTTCTTTCTACAAATTCTAAAGCCCACCCTTCCAGTTCATTATTCCCCAAAATTACTTTCAGAAAATAATTCCCTGCTATGACATTCAGAAAGTTAGTTTTAATGGTAAATGCAACAGAAGTAAAAGGCTCACAAACAAGGTTAAAAAAACGAAATTTGGAAAAGGAATATTCTGTCAGAAGAGTTACAGCCATGTTGGCAACAGCTCAGTGACAGCGGTTACTGCGGTGTTCTGCTGTCGAAAGCAGAGTTGCTGGGGAAAAATGACTGACACATTTCATCAAAGCTTCCTCTCAGCTGCCTTAGCCAACTGTCGCTGGTAAATGACTTAATCTTCACTAAACTTTTATGCAGGAAAAGCGGAGTAGTTGACATGCACCCACATATAGACCTGAAACTCTAATGAGATCATTTGACATTCTGATTGATACAAAATCTACATTGTGTTTTGACTTGCCTGCCACCATTGATATGGTGTTATTTCCAGTTTGAAAGGTTCAAAAGGGATAGTTATTTTACAATACATCCCAATGGTAAGTGAGAAAGAAGAACGAGTTAATTGTCAGTTATTTGTAACAAGGTAAATTTTTAATCACATTTCCTGTGTATTATTTTTATTCTTAGTGAAAGTAATTGGTTAGAAGGACAGAGGGACATAAATATTTTATGTAATCTCCTAAAAATAAAGAGTTGTGTGGGTTCTTTCATGAATGTGTATTTATGCGTCTTAGGTTGAGGGAATTTATTTGTGAATGTTGAAATGAAAGCTAATTCTAGTTGCAACATCTGCCTGAGTCAAATTGTGGATCGGCCACGGTCATCCTAAGACACCCATAGCTTTACCAGGATTTTGGATTGGTTTGTATTTTATGGTAAACCCACACTTTCCAAAAGTGTTGGTGTGGCATTTTTCTGCTCAATGCCGACCTTTCCTACAAACCTTTGTAAGCAAGGGTAAGAACCAGAATGAATTGCGGGTGCCTCCACTGCACTGTGTTGCTAAGTAAGGTAAATCCTCTGTATAACAGTGACACACGGGGTGGGTAGACAGGTCTGGCATTTGCATTCACGCACATTCCTCCATTTCCACCACTGCTTGAAAAAGATAAATTGCTATTACCAGGAGGATTAAGAGGGAAAATGTTTGGTTTATGTCATCCAAAGCTTCTTTACCAGGGGAACGTGGCCTAAGCTTGTTAGTCACCCAACATACTAAGGCTCTGTGACCAAAGGCAACAACCTCCAAACTGCACTCTGCCAATCACTGTTTTCCGTTCCACTTCTTAAGATGTCAGTCCATCTGCTTCTGATTCTTTACAATGAATTCTGCACATTGGTTCTGTGTGTATGTGTGTCTGTCTCTGTCTCACTCTCTCCACCCCCCCCCCAACTCTCTCCCTCTTTCAGTCTTAAAAACTGATTTTCTTTTAACCAGGAAATTTTATCTTGCCAGCAATCAGAGCTCAAATACAGACATATGCACATTTCAGTCAAAATTCTTAATACGTAAAATTTAAATTGCTTCTAAATTTGGCAAAATGCCTTGCTTTTTCCAAATTCGTAAGACAGATGAGACACAAAAGTGAGATAAATGATACCGTCCTGCCATTTCAAATGCCATATTGATATAGTCATTATTTGTGCCAATAAGGCTCACTGTCATCTAATTTTAACCTGTTTCTGTGTTGATTATGCTTAAATTTTGTCTCTTCTCTCTTGTGATATGTGTTCTTCATTTAATAGCATCTAAGTTTGTGAAACATTGAAACTTTCAGACAACTAAGTGCCTATTAGGTTCAAAACACTATACTTTTTGTCTGTGCCAGATGCTGGGGAGTATAAAAATATGAATTAGATATGCCTGACACATAACATGGGCTCAATAAAATGTGTAAAAAATGGATAGGAGGAAGAAAAGGACAGCAACAGAGAGGAAGAATAGCAAGCATCTAACAACTCATTCTATGTAAGAAAATATGTACTTTATCCCACCATAATTTCTTCACAGCGGATGTTACTACCTGATACTATCTTAATTATCTGTGCATTTATCTTTCCCCTTAGCCACAAAGTAAGAATGATGAAAGCAACAAACTTGTTGGACTGACTCACAATTGTGAACGGGTATTTTTTGTTAGAGCCTGTGAAACAGCAAAGAGAGTGAAATCAAAGAAAAATGAAAGAATCCACTGATCTTAGAAAGGCAAGAATACTTTTCCACTTTCTACATTAGCCCCCAAAGAAAAGCCTTCCTAGAATCTTCACTCCCACCATTGTGAGGAAATCTGCTCTGAATGTACCTTGCTCACCTAGCGGTCAGCATTGTAATCCAACATCCATGCACTGAAGTGCACTCACCACCATAGCAGCATTACAGCCAGATATGGTAACAACCTAAATGCCCATGAGTAGATGGTGGATAGATAAGATGTAATATGTATACACACAGATACGTGTGTGTGTGTGTGCCTATACACAAATACAATGGAATATTTCTCAGCCATATAAAAGATGAAATCTTGACATTTGCAACAGCAGAGGTGGACCTTGAAGGCATTATGTTAAGTGAAATAAGTCAAAGACAAATGCTATATAATTTCACTCATGTGAAACTTTAAAAATGAACAAACAAAACAAAAACAAACTCACAGATGCAACCAAACATTGGTGGTTACCAGAGGGGTGGGGGATCAGCGGAGGGTGAATGGGTGAAGAGGGCTCATTGTATAATGGATGGAAACTAGACGGTTGTTGGTCCACTCTGAAGTACCTGCAAATGTCCATTGTAATGCTGATTGCTGTTCTTTGGACTTCCTTAGTCACAGGATCCTTATACCTCCTTTTTAGTCCTGCTTCTAGACCTACCCCTTCCTTCCATTTTCTGTGTATTTGGGGTTTTCTTTCATTTAATTCTTCTCCATTTGGCCTATAAAAGTTCCTCCACACATTCCCAACTCAAGAGTTCTTACAACTACTTTCTTGGAGTCTTATCTCCCTTATTTCTGACTTCATTATGTGATTTTTTTATACAGATATGATTTACCACAAACAGTAAGCTATTTCCTCCTGGGAAAGCTGTGGTTGCTTCAGAGAACACCCTGTTAAAATGATGAAACGTTCATAGTTGATTATTGTACTCAATGATGGTTCAGATACTCATGAAAAACTCTTTATTCCTCTTTGCAATTATGTGTAACAATTAAGAGAGTGTATATTGCTATCCAGTCACCCTTTAAAACCTTCCTGTATTTGTGGGTGGTGTGATTGCCTCTTAATTTTATATTGCATAATTAGATTAAAAAGAGGCAGCTTACCCTTAGGAGATCTGATGAATAGGTTAAAGAAAGCTGGTAAAGAAATAAAAGCCACACCTCGGTCACCCCAAACACATCTGGGGTCTCCTAAGAACAGGTAAGTAAACAGCTCCAACCAAACTGGAGCTGGTGTCCAACACAGTGTTGCTGACTCTGAAAAGTCATCACTTATCACCTTGTCTATAGTAGCATGGTGAGCACTAACTGGTGTTGTTGTTTATTTATTTTTGCTTAAATAAGGTCCTGTACCTTCCTGAAAACTGTCACTTTATTAAAAATATTGTCATAGGCAGGCCCCTACTAAGAAATGGAAGGGGTGTGCAATTCACACAACCCTGCCAAATGCAGGTGCCTGTGAGCTCTGGGCAGGCTACCATTGCTGGCGGTCAGAGCTGGCCGTCGCTTACTGGTAAGATCTTAGTGGAGTGAAATGCTTCACTACTGAGATTTCATCCTGTGTGGCCGATTCCTGGAATTCCCCTATTAGATGTCCCTATGATTAGGTCAATGATTCTCCAGAGGGTGAGAGGAGGGGGAGATGGAAGCAATGAAGGAGAAGGGAAATGAGAATTTTCATGTAGTTTGGAAAACATATCTAATGCCTCACTGTTTGGTTCTACAATTACTGGAACTAAATCTCTTGGTTTTATCTTTCTTAGCTTAGAAAATAAAAGTGGGAAAACATGGAAAGATGCCTGAGTTTTACAATGTTGAATCATAATAGTTTAGGTGGAAATTTGCTTTCTCCATGGTCCTTATTAGTAAGGGGTGGAGGGACTGAGCAAAAAGGAAAAAGGACTCACAAGCAAGAGCAACAGTGTGGTGATTGCTCAGGGAGGCGGGTATAAGGGGACTAAATGTTAATGGAAAAAAACAATAAATAAAGATTAAATTTAATAAAATACCAGTAAATGGAAGTACCTCAGTGGAAATTAGTTCATCCACTTTTCTTCAACAGGATCAATTTAGTAGAGTTTTACGATGATTTTGAAAAGTGTCATAATAAGATCAGACTTACTCAAGCCTAGAACCTTCCCCCAACCTTCCTTTGGTCGGACACACTAGGTCCTGGGCACATTCCAGGGCCTTGGCAAACAGCTGTGCAGCTCATGCCCTGCACACCTGCAAAGCATGTCATTCGCACAGACTGCATGCACTATGTGGTGGCCCTGAATCCTACTTTCCGCTGACCCTTACTTCCTTTTCCTTCACCTCCTTCCATTTCCAGATATGATTCCACGATTCACTGTCATAATCACTTTATCATACAGTCTCCACTTTCTTGCACCGCACCCTCTACTTCGGGTTCACCTGGTTGTGCCAATTACTAAGTTATTGCCTTTCAGCTCCAAACCCACACTTCTCAGCCCTGCTTTGTGACACCACAGCTGGACTTCGCAGACAACATGTCTCCTTTGTCTAACTACCGTTTCAAGATAGTCTCTGCCAACAGAGGATGCAGGAGGGAGGCTGCAAAACTGGTGAAGAAAGAGGCGCTTTTCTTCTCCTGGTGTTGTGTGTATCCCGTGATGCAAGCAGACTGCTACATAGGTGACCTAGCAGCATGTATCACGGTGGCACGGTTCACCATCATGCATCACTGTTCAGCACACAACTCCTACAGCAGCCATGAGATCTGAACCTCTGTCATGCATCGCCTTCCTCCAAGTTTCTAGATCCTTCCTTGTTCATATTTCCTTTAGCTGGGGAGCTGGAAACTGCTCTCTGCGGTTGTTACCTTTGTGTACCTTACAGTTCTCCTTTACCCTCTTTTGGTAGTTGGCCATTATTCACATAGGTATTACTGATATTAACTTTCCCACGTTCAAGTTCCTGGTGTAGTTTCTGTCTTCTGACTGGACCCTGACTGAAACACCTGGCTGAACCCTAGTGCTGGTTAAACCAACTCTGTCTCCTCTGCTCCTGGAATCTCAAAGCTGAACAAGCTGAAGAAAACATTTAATTCTTCTGACTGTCTCACTCTAATTCCATAACCACAGATATTAGGTAGTAATTCTATATTTGCTAACTGTATTCATTCTCCTCATCTTCTAGGTGACAATTCCATATCTTCTCATCTCTCCTAAACCCTTCCATAGCTCTCTCCTGATCCTCACTTTTAGCTTCTGACCTTTTTTTTCCATATCATTGATAAAGTAGAAGCTATCAGGAGAATGTCCACACACTTCTACTGTCAAAACTATAAATTCACTTGCATCCACATATTTTCACTTACCCTGCTACAATGGATGAACTGTCTGTGTTCCTATTTAAGATTAAGATCCACACTTGAACATGAGATTTCACCTCCTAGGGACACTCCAACAATTATATTTCCCTATTATGGATCCTGATATTTTCTCTTTCTCTACTGGGTAATTCCTACCAACATAAAACTTGTTTAAATGTCTCTCATTTTAAAAGACCCTCTCATGTTCCCAGTGTCCCACATGTTCCTAGTCAATTTCACCACTCCCCTTTATATTCAAACTCCTCTGAACTTTGTCCATGCTTGGTCTTTATTTCCTCTTCTCCGTTCTCTCTTCAAACTCACTCCAGTGCAATGAAACAGCAAGTGCATAGAATTATCAGCAACATCTGGCATAGTTTACCATTTCCTCCTCCTTGAAATATTGTCTTTTCTTGCATTCAAGCAAACTTAATCTCTTAGATCTCCCCCTACTTCTTGGGCCACCTCTTCTCAGTCTTCTTTCTTCATTTCTTCTCATCCTGTGACTATTTGAACTTTTATACAAATACGAGGCCCCCAAAGTTGCCTAAGCAAAAAGCAGACTATAAAAGTAGTACAGTCCTCAAAGAAGCACTTCAATATTTTCCCAGAGGAAAATGAACAGGGAATTCTTCCCAGAAGGTAGAACCAGGGTCTAATCACAGAATTTCACTGCCAAACCATGGGATTTAAGCAATTTCCATGCAGGATTCATCATTACATGGACCACTGCTGTTTTTTTTCTTTTCATTGAAAGTTTTTAATGTGGTTATCCTGCCCCCAGTCCATGACTGCATGTTTATAGGGGATGTCTGTTGCAATGTGAGTTTTCAGCTTGTCTTTTAGTTTTGAGATCTCAAGAGTACATCTAGATCTGATGGAGAAAATTGCTCATTACCTGGAGATTCTGGGCTCCGATGTAGATGCAAAAACTTGCAGGAACTTTGGGTTGTTTTTCTTGAGGAGACTGAGTGTATATTTTCCATATGAGAAGTATGCACAGATGTGTGGTTAACAAAGGGGCAGGCTTGGCAGAAATAATCAGCTTCTCAGCATAATGTGTTCCCCTCTTCTCCTAAGTAATAGGATTGGAGCCTGGCACATGACTAGCCAGCTTCACTACATCTCCCAGTCTCCCTCCACTCACGTGACAAAGTTCTTGACAGTGGAGTACGAACCACTACTGAGACAGAGCCCTTCAGAGACTGAGCTTAACACCTTCATGCTCTTCTACTCCTCTCCACGAGTCTAGTGAAACACAGGAATAAGGCTTTGACAATGCAGATGAGGACAACAGTTTATACTTGATAAAGAAGAGTTAAAAATCTTGAGCCCCTGAATAACTGGGTGGAGTGAAGTTGTCCATCAATTTGGAACTAAGCTTATTCTGAGAGAAATAAAACTTTATTCCATGTGAGACATTATATCTGATGGTCTCTTTGTTGTAATAGCAGGCATTACTCTTATATTAGTCTGCTAGGGCTGCCATAATATAGCACAGTGGAACCTGGGTTCTTGACCTTAATTCATTCCAGAAAACCGTTCAAGAACTGAATCTCCATTGTTTATCACCTGGGAGACACATGACTGTACGACCATACAGGTATCAGCATGAAAGGGTTGTTGGGTGGAGACTGGAGATCTGAAGTTTTGTTATAAACAACTGAGATATTTTTTCCCATGAACAGCATGGCCAAGAACCAAACTGTTGAAGAACCAAGATATTCAGGAACCAAGGTTTGACTATCTTATATACTGAATGACTTAAACCCTAGAAACTTATTTTCTCACAGTTCTGGACGCTATAAGTCCAGGATCAAGATATCATCAGGATTGCTGCTTTCCGGTTGCTGTTATTCCTGGCTGGTGGATGGCAACCTTTTTGCCACATCCACAAATGACCTTTCCTCTGTGCCCATGTAGAAAAGTGGTCCCTGGTACTACTTCCTTCTTCCTCCTCATCCTTACAGCCTCACTCTCGTAACCTCATTTAACCTTAACTACCTTTTTGAAAGGCCCTATCTCCAAATCCAGTCACACTAGAGTTAGGGCTTCAATATAGGAATTTGGAGGAACACAATTCAATACTTCAATCTAGAAAAATCTTAAAACCATATTCTGTTTTCCACATAGTTTTCAGACTGTTTCCTTTAAAACAACAGTCAAACTCAATATTTGACTGGAAACGCTCCAATGGCTTCTCGTCTCACTCCATAAAAGACAAAAACCTCACAACGCCCCTGAGCTGACCTCTCCCTAACCCCGTTTTAGCCACCCTGATCTCACCCTCCGCATCGTGCTCCCTCCTCCCTCCACTCCAGCAGCAACAGATCCCTTGCTATTTTTCACACATACTCTCCATGCTCTCACCCTACATTTTCTGCTCTTCCATATACTTAATCTCATTTTACCCCAACAGCTACATTGTTGGCTCCCTCACTTTATTAAACTGTTTGGTCAAATATTATTTTATTAAAGAAATTTTTCATGACTAGCCTACAGCGATTCCCCACCCCTAGTTCTCCGCCTTCCCCTTACCTGTTTTGCTCACGTTTCTTCAGTTATCATTTCTCTCTTGCCACTAAAATATAATTTCTCTTTATAAAAGAAATAATTTCTCTTTATAAGAGAGGGATTTTTATTTTGTTCACTGTTGTATCCTCAGTATCCTAAAACAGACGTGGCACATGTAGGTTTGAAATTTGGACACACAAAAAATTATTTGAATGAGTAAATGAGTATTCAAGTACAAACCCTATAAAAGATTGGTTGATAGACACAAAAGAGTCAACAGTAGGAAGAGAAGTGAGTTACAGCTTGGATGATTAGGTAATAATATGGCAAACCAAGATAGAGAACATAGGAAGTGAAACAGGACTAGAGACAATGAGTTCAATGCTAAATGTAATAGGGTTGAATGTCAGTAGAAAGCCAAGGAAAGGCATTAAGAGATTCCAACTATTTACTGATACTGGTGCCAGATTGATGGTAGTCCTTGTGTCTGACAATATCTTTATTTTAGATTGAACTCTGACTCCAAAACCTAGATGATGTTCTGTAAAAGACAACATTCCACTAAGCTGATGCTAGGTCCTTCATTTTAATGATGGTTTCAAAGCAAAAAGGAAAAGTATATCACATGAAATTACAGAATTTTAAACACATATTACTTTTGAGGTTAGCAGCCCATTTCCCAGAGATGAGCCTTCTATTTTCTTTTTTTTTTTTTTAGTATTTTTAAAACTTTTTAAAATTGTCGTTCAAGAACAGTTGTCTCCATTTTCTTAAGGGCTGGAAAAAAAGGTGATTGTCTTCCAATTGCTTCCATGAGTAACAGGGCACTAGCTCTTTCAATGAAAAACTTAGTTTGCAATTTCTTATTCCAATTAAGTGTGTCTTTGGAGGGAGCTGGGTTTTGTGGTCTCTTCAGGAAGTGTGCAGAATTGAGTACAGGACTGTGTGTTCTTTCAGCCACACAGCGTCCACTGACCCCTGTGTGGTGCCAGTGTCTTCCCCATTTCCTTTGCTTACCTACCTTCTCCGTTCTCCTAGTATGGAATCCTGGTGTGGATGACATCACCACCCCGCCAGGGCTGGAGATAAGCATATAACTCAAAAAGCACAAGAAGGAAATCCATGCTCCTGGACATATTGATTTACTTGAAGCTGACCCTAAGACCATAGCTGCACTGATCAGGGAGTCACAAGACTTATGTCTAGACTATTCAGTGAATGGAGTTCTAGTCCATGAGGCATGAACCTTGGAAGATGTAGGGCTGGAGCTGCAAGTTTTCTACTTGCTCTCAGACAGAACTGTGAATGAAGTCAGTAAAAAAGGCAGAATAAAGAGACAATGGAGGATCGGTCCTGACTGCATCATTTTAGTTGCTGGGTCAGGGCATATCTGCAGTTCCTTCTAGGCCGACATATTGCACTTCTCAAGCCAATAAACTCTTTTTTTACTGCTTAACCAAATTTAAATTGGGTTTCCTTTCATCTGTAAATCAAAGAGTCTAATACAGAGAATATGGTTAGAGTTATCCTACCCATAGGAAGAAAATTCCAGATGACAATCTGCAAATGATCTGTAGAGAGACAAATTCCATGCATCGTTCCCATAGCTTCATCTGTACAAGGGGTACCCAAGAACTCTGGCTCTGGCTCCCAGTTTCCTTAGGGTGGAGTTGATGAAAGTTTATTTTACTGTTTTCAGGTGCAACTGGGACTTTTAACTGCCCCCACCTAGTAAAGGTGAAGTTTTTCCAGCTCTCACAATTCCAGGGAGTATACGATCAGGATTTCCTTAGAGACTGCAAGACAATTTGAATCAGATTGTTTAGCTCTATTCTGCTCCCTTTTTTTAGCAACTAAAATTCGGGCAGTTTAATTTGAATTAAAGAACAGAGGGATAAATAAAACCTCTAGAAGACCTAGATCTCAAACTCAGGCAATCATCCTCTGCATCTGTCTTTTTTTTTTTGCATCTTTTTATTTTTTTTTTTTTTCATTGTCGTTCTATTACAGTTGTCTCAATTTTCCCCCATTACTCTCCCCTGCCCCTTTATCCCAGCAATTCCACTGCTGGGATGATTCTGCTCCTTATAATAAGTGATGCCTATCAGTAGTGCCACAGCAATTCCAAGACCTGGGTTTATTTGCGCAAACCTAATAAACTTGGCCCCAGGTTTCCTGCTCTCTAGCTTGGGGGTTGGGTTAGTGTCATAATCAATTTATCAAAGATCTGGGGCCAAAGGGACTTTGATCTTAATATTATCCACCTTCAGACTCCTTTCATTTAAGCAGATACTTAACTAACTGTATTGATTAAATAGGCTTTTAAAATAAATCTATTATCTTTTTACACAGATCAATGAATAGCAGGTCAGCTGATATTTTACTATATTCACATGGCAAACTACTGGAAGAGGTAACTTTTTGTTTGTTTGGTTTGGTTTTTTCAAGGAATAGGAGCTGGCACTACTACATAAACCTTGCTCTTTTCATCCTCTGACAAGGATTCCCAAAGGAAGAACCTGTGGGACATTATCTATCCCAGCTGGAAAACAAAGAAAAGCTCATCCTGCTTTTGAAGTTTATCACTTTTAAAATATTGCTATTATGATGATAAGCCCTTTTGAGATTGACTTTTTATTTTCATGGATATCCTGGTAGTGTTCAAATCAGAAGCAAAACAAAGTCACCTTCGGATTTCCTTTTTTGTGAAATGCGCTTCACTGAAAATTGAACACCTCATTAACAGGGAAAGAAGAGGCCAACAAGGTGGTCTAGCATTTCCCCTGAGGTCTGATGTTCCCAGAGCGAGTGCAATAGTCCCCCTGACACAGGCTGCCCCCCAGTGCAGTGCGCCCTCAGACGCAGGACCCCAGCGCAATCTCCGTGAGCTGGCAGGGCCTCTTCCTCCACTCCCGCTCTCTAGAAGAATGCACGTTACAGCTCAGCCAGCTAGGAAAATATTTTATCTGTGAACCCTTGTGAGCAATTTGCAATTAAGAGGCATTGCTTCTGGAGGGATTTACTGTTGCTATTGGAATATGAGTGGGATGTTGCTAGCCTTCCCCAAGAGGCATTCACAGAGTCAAAGTGGATTTCTTACATACTCAACAAGTAACTGTTGGAAACCCACAACAGTACTTGTGTTCATTAGCCATCATCCTCAAGAAACAACATCTAGAGTAGTACTATTGACTGAATATTATTCATCAGTTATAAAGCCTATTCTGGTCTTGACATGAGAGAAGTTGGCTTTGCCCTATTCCCATATAGTCCATTTACAATATTTTCATGTAACTTGTGAATGCCTGTGGCAGAGTATCTGAGTAGACAATTCACAGATGAAACATTGAACAACAAAGAAATAGAAAAACATAAAAAACTTTCATCCTCATAACTAATAAAAATCCAACATTGAATATCAATGATATAAAATTTAATTTACTCTTCACAGGGAAAAACCTAAATCCTTCCTGATATCTTTGGAATTCTTCAGAATTACTTACAATTCTTTCTAAACCTTGTTCCACTTTCACTCTATGAGTTCAGTGCATTAGATGCAACGTTTTGCCATTTCATAAAGCTGTCCTTTTTGCAAACAATGTACTGCAGACATGAACCATATCCCCTTTCTTTACTCCATATAAATAACAAATTGACCAAAGGTTTATGGTGACAGAGAGGCCATGAGTCACTATTTTTCTAAGTCCTACATCCTTTAAAGACTGCATTGCCCCCTGTATTTCAGAATCCTTACCCTAGACTCAACCTACCCCCCCACTGCCTTCTTCACCCTTACCCTCCCCACCTCTCCTCTAAACTCCTACCTACATTAAAACTCAACTTTCCTCATTTTTTTCTTGCAATTTTCACCCCTACTTAGTTCAAGGTATTGTGAGTCACTTACATTTTCTCCTTAATAATAAATTTCTTTTCTGTGTCCCCACCTTCAGAAAAACCAAACTGACAGAAACTTTGATATTTTTTGCCTCCCCCTTCTGTCACCCCACAAGCTTCTCTGAAAAGAATGGAATAGTTTAGATAGTTATTTTCTCATTATTTTTAATTATTCCACCTCCCTTAAAAAGCAGAAACTACCGCAATCACTTTTGGCTTTAAGTAACATTTTTTCTATTTTTTAATTTAATTAAGTAAGATTTTCACAATAATAATACTCAATGCCAGTGAGGGTATAGTGAGGGAGACATATTCACACTTAACTAATAGGTGTGAAAATTCATAAAAATTAGCTGGAGAGAAATATGAAAGGAATATTAAAGTCAAGACATTTTAAAGAATCCATACTTTTGAACCTAGTAATTCCACTTCTGGAAAGTTATGCTAGAACTAAGAATTTACGAATTGTCTTATATGTAAGGATGTTCCTTGCATTATTGTCTACAATAAGAAATTAATAAGTCCATTGATAAGAGAATAATTGAACAAATCATGGTATTTTCATACAAAGTGTGGCCATTAAAAACTGCAATTTTTAAAGAAATTGTAATGCATAGAAAAATGTGTTATTCTTATCACTGGACTCCATCCCTCTAAAAACATGATTAAGTGACTAATTCACATTTATACCTCCCAAAGTCATAGCACAGTGCCCATTATGTGATCCATGCACAAGCGTTTGTTGAATGATGAATAAACAAACGAATAAAAAAGTGAATTTTTTTCACTTGTGAAATCCCTTCACTTTCCTTCTAATGTTTTATAATTCTACACAAATTCTCTTTCAGAGTATACAATTTAGATGGGAAGACAAGATAAACACATATTACAATAGTGAACAGAGACTCTACAACGAAGTCCTACTGACTTCACTGAAGCACTAGTTTCCGGTTCTGCGTGTAAGGATCTTGGAAGTCACCGCTTCACCCTAACAACGGACTGAAACAGCAGCAATGCCTCCTGGATCTGCAAGAGAGGGGAGGACACGAGGCATACTGCTGTTCCCAGTACTGGAAAGACAGGCGAATGGAGGGAGCCACGGCTGCCCAGAACAGACTCTCACGCAGAACCACGTGGGAACTGGGGCCAGGGTGGGAAAACCCGAACTGTGATTGAAGTACCGCCAGAGGCTCAGTGTGGATAACTCTGAGAGTTATAACGTACTGAATTAGACTCATACTATGAGGGGATAAGGGTCAAGAAATCATAAATGTCCTGGTGAAAACTCATAAACCCATCTCCACTGTTGGGATAAACAGACCCAAGTATACTGGCTACTAGCCTTTCAAGAGTTATACAGTATTAATAATCAGAGGAAAGCACATCTTTCCAAAATTGCAATAAATATCTTCCACTCATACTCCTACTCTTTTCAACAGTTTGAGGAGACTAACATAGTTGTATAATCCATGAGAATTCAGATTTACACCTGCAAGCCTACACAAAATCTTCTTCGTTCAGCTGTTAGTCTTGATACCAAATTTCCAACAAAGCCCAATCCCTATAAAATGACATGGTTAAATGTCTTCCAAAATAATACTTTAGTGAAGAAAAATTTCAAAAGGTGAAGCTGCCTATTATAAAGCAAGATTAAAATAAAAGCCAGATACTGTATACCTATTTATGTACCATGGCCCTTCAGAGGCTAACAAACTATAATGATACCCAATAATTGTGTGCCCACCACACCACCAGAACCAATTTTTGCTCTCTTGGGGGCAACATCATCCCCACTGAGAATGAATGGTCTGCACCATTCTGATGGAGAAAACTTGTTAAGTGCTATGCTCTCAAAATGCAATGCCGGATCTGTAGGATTATCTTTGTACATAAGATTCATGGCATATGGAAAAGGCAGCACATTATTTTCTTAAGCATTTGATTCAATCAGTTTTTCAAAAAAAAAAAATGGTGTCTATGTCTTTGAAACTTAGGGATGAGAGGGAGGGTGGTGAGAAGAAAAATTTAAAAAGAAAACAAAACTTTGACAACAGAAAAACCAACAAATGATTAAATTAGAGATAAAATTCACCATCTATGCTAGCACTCCTGACATTCCTTTGATAAATTGCTATTGGCAATTCTATACATAGTGGCTTGCATTTCTCTCTTTGTCCCCCTCCCCATTCTCTCTCAATCATTCATTCTGTGTATAACACATACAACCACATATCTATATCACTGAGAAAGGATCAATCATTTCTTTCCCGATGCTGCTGAGACATACAATATTTATCACAGGTTATAGAAAAGAAGAAAAGAAAACCAAGAATGTTCCCTTCAGCTGTATTTCTGCTGTGGACCCAGGAGTGTCCCAGTCCTCCTCATTTTGCTTATTTGTCAGCTCAGTCCAGAACAACAAGTTCAGTGCAACAAGGCTGATAAAGTTAGGGACCTAATGGTCAGAGGAAAGAAAAACAGACCTGATTATTGGTGATCTTCCTTACTATATTAAATACAACTCCCATTAGACAAACTCCCTTCCATTTCTTTAAACCTCTCAATACCTTGTAAATCAAATATTTATCAACTGAGAACCTCTTTCCTAGCTGTCTGATGTTTCAGCTCTGACAAAGTTGGACACTAGCCAGTTGGTGAAGAAACCTGTGAAAAGAAATCAGCCACAAGAAAAAAGAAAACTCTATTTCATTTTTATTTCACAGGAACAAACTGCCAACAACACCCTCACCCCTCCGCATGCCTTTTTGTTTTGTTTTTTTTTTCTTTGAACTTGCCCTTGTGAAAAAATGCTTACCTGGAATGAGCAGGCCTGGCTACTGATTTAGTCAACAAATAATTACTAGACATTCGTCAGCTGGAGCCATATGTCTTTGGGTCCTTGTAATGCATATTAAAAAGTTGCTGAATGACTATTAAAGTAGAAATTGTGACTAACAATCAACTCATTGACACGTATGCATAAGACACAGTGATTTACAAAGGTACGTCAGAATCAGTTTGACAAACTGCATTCTTAAGGAGAATAGACAAAGCTGTTTGTAGGATGCTTTCTGAAGGAGATGAGCCCTGAGCCCTGAGCCCTGACTTAAAACAGAAGAAGGAATCCATATGGTGAGTGGGCAGAGAGAGGTGACAAGTCTACATGAAAGCACAATTGGCATTCTCCCAGGAAAAGTAATTGCTCCAACAAAATTACCATGTAGATGAAACACATTTCAAATAAGCCAGAAAAATTTTAGGACTGTTCTACAACAATCATATAGACCGTGGCCTGAAGTAATACTGTCAATGATTATCTACAAAATATTTTTAATTGAGAAACATATCATAAATAATCTTGCATTCACTATAGTTGCTGGCTTATTGATATTAAAAGGACATACTCAACTTACTAAGAACACAAATCTGGTTATCCAAGATCCAAGTGCATTCTCTCTTTTGTTCTAAACTCTGGTACACAACGGAATGACGAGTGGCAATTTCTAGACATATAGAGTCCCAGGACACACCACTGGAGTTTCTGATCCAATGGATCCAGAGGGAGAGGCAGGACATCAGTGCTTTTCAAAAACTCTGCAGGCGATTCTACGTTGTCTACAATTGTAAACTATGGCTCAGCACAGTTTGTTGTTACAACCAAGTTCCAAAGTAACTGCTTCAACTGAAGCAGTTGAGCAAGTTTATACACTGCTTTGAAGAATGGTTCATTCGCTTACCGTACATATTTGATTTTCAGAAACTACATTCCCTCATGGCAGAAAAGTTGTGACCACTCCACTCCTAGATACTACAGCTAGTGATTTCTGTATGTGTATATTAGTCAGTCTCTTCCACATAACACTAAGATTAAGAACTCTTATGTGAACTGAGTAGGCAACACTATTAACAAAAGCCTAATAGCAGTAACACGACCAAGAATTTTAGGTAAAAATGGTGCTGGTTTATTTCAGGAATATGTGTGTATGTGTGCATGTACCCAAAGAAGAAAAGAGAGAAGGTAAAGTTCTGGTCCCACATCCCGTATCAAGTGTCCACACAAGATCAGGCACCTTGCTGAACTCTGGGTGTTACAGAGCAAACAGAAGGTTCTCGAGACTGGCAAAACACTTCCAAAGTCTCACTTTCTCAAACCTGAGGGGTCAGTCTTCCACGGGCAATTAAGATCCCGGACGAGCCCCCAAAAACTGTTACCGAGCAACAGAAAAGGTCCGTTATTGTCTGCCGCCTTGTGGAAAGATGTCTCTCAAAGCCAGAGATTTGTGAAAAGGAAAGGAAATATTTATTTAATGCTATACAGAGTTAAAGTAGTGACTTAACATCTTCATTCAAATATCAAAGTCCTTTAGGATACCCACAGACACCCACAGTGCTTCCTATCTCCCTCTGCCCTAAGTCAGGGTACTGTAATTGGAAGGAAGAGAAGCACACGTCCGGGATCCAGGCTCTTGACACCGTCAGCTGTGTCGTCTTCCAGGCAGGATCTCTGGTTAATCTGAAGCCATGTGGCACCTTCTCAGGGCCTACTGGCAAGAGTTCTTTCATCCTTCTTCCAGGCAGTCTCTCTTGCTCCCAGGCCACACAGCAAAAGGGAGCACCCCAAAGCCGCGTGGTCCTCTTCTACCAAAGCTGTGGGGAAGGGGTCCCCACTGTGGCAAAGCCTGGTGGCTCTCCCTCTTCACCAAAGCTGCAGGGGTCTGCACTCTGGTGAAACCACGTGGAATCTCTCCCTCTGGCAAAGCTGCGAGAGGGTCTCCACTCGGGCAAAGCCGAGTGGCAGTTCTCTGCTAAAGCCACATGGTGATTTTCCCTCATGGAGCTGCGGGTCCTGCTCTCTGGTGAAACCGCATGGATCTCTCTCAAATGGCTGCCACGCCTGGGTTTAAATCCCCACGCCAATCCTCCTCTGCAGCCCCATTTCTGACTCCTCCTACAATCGGTTACACCTGCCAGCATTCCTGTATGTTTCCAAGGTTATTGGGATGCCATCATGA
>PVKU01011123.1:0-46076 GCA_004027475.1 Anoura caudifer | reverse complement strand
CAAGATTCAAATGAAGGAGAGAATTCTAGAAGCAGCAAGGGACAAGGGGACAGTCACCTACAAAGGAGTTCCAATCAGACTGTCAGCGGATTTCTCAAAAGAGACCTTCCAGGCAAGAAGAGGCTGGAAAGAGGTATTCCAAGTCATGAAAATCAAAGGCCTACATCCAAGATTGCTCTATCCAGCAAAGCTGTCATTTCGAATGGAAGGGAAGATAAAGTGCTTCTCAGATAAGGTCAAGTTAAAGGAGTTCATCATCACCAAGCCCTTATTATATGAAATGTTAAAGGGACTTATCTAAGAAAAAGAAGATAAAAAGTATGAACAGTAAAAAGACAGCAAACTCACAGGTATTAACAACCAGACCTAGAACAAAAGCCAACTAAGCAAACCACTACAACAGGAGCAGAAACACAGAAATGGAGATCACATGGAGGGTTAGCAATAGGGGAGTGGGAAGAGGAGAGAGGGGGACAAGGTACATAGAACAAGTAGCATAGATGGTAGGTAGAAAATAGACAGGGGGAGGGCAAGAAGAGTGTGGGAAATGTAGAAGCTAAAGAACTTATGACACATGGGCATGAACTAAAGGGGGGAATGTGGGTGGGAGGGGTGTGCAGGGTGGAGGGTAATGAAGGGGGGAAAATGGGACAACTGTAATAGCATAATCAATAAAATATAATTAAAAAAAGAAAAAATGTTCAATACAACTATATTAAAAGAAATGCAAAATTATAAAAAAAGAATATTTTAAGTCTATATACTAGGAAAGTGTAAAGGAGTTCTGTAATTGATTATAAAGCCTTTTAATCATTTTTTTCAGTGATAAATCATGACTTATATTGTTGAATCTGACCAAAACCTATGTATGTCAGAACAGTGACTAAAGGGAAATAAAAGCTCAAGGAGATGAGAGAGAACTCTTAACAGTTTAAACAAATTCTCATGTCTCCAATGATTTACCATGATTGGTAACATGGATGTATATCATCGGGGTAACATAAAGGCTATTTGCAGAAAAAGAGCCCAAAGAAACATTGACTTAAAAAAAAGTGGAACCTCCTTTTAGCTTCTTATTAACTTTGAATTAAAAAAAAATTCTACTAAGGCCAACTAAAAATGCATGTTTTTAATGCAACAAAAAAGTGGTAGGAAATATTTTTTCAGTTACTAACAAATACTTACACACCAACAGAACCACTTAAGGAAGCATGAGAATGATCCCTTGAGGCTCTCTGGAAGATGTCTGGGTCACCTCTTATTACTTGCATCAAAATACTGAGTTTGACTCTCTAGACCTTTGCCTCTAGACCTTTGAACTTCCCATTTTTTCTCCCTGAATTCCTGGGACCACACTCTTCCCCTTGTTCCTCCCTTCTTACCACTCTCCCTCATTCCCTGTTCTCCAGCCACAGGGGCTTCAGTTTCTCCTAACGTGTCCCTCCACGCTTCTTTGGGACTTAGACCTCTGCATTTGTTGTATCCTTCCCTTCAACATCCTGATCCACATCCTCCTATTGGCCTCATCTTGTCATTCGGACTCTACCCCACAGATCTCCCCTGGGGGCCTGAATGTCCATACAGCCTAAATTAGTCCCTTCTAGTCCGTACATATTGTGACAGAAATAACCTGTTCATGCAGCTTGCATTCTATTGGGAAAAAAACAGGCATTAAACAAATTATGTCTGATGGTGGTTAAATGCTGAAAAGAAAAAATAATGCAGCTCATAGATGTTGCCATTAATTGAGATGAAGGAGGAGATGGGGAAGAAATAGTTAAAAATTTGAGTCTCTTTAGATGCCTGCTGGATATCTAAGCAACCTTGCCTAGGGAGCAGCTGGATATAGATGTCCAGAGATTTTGGGGCAACAAATGGGACTAGAGATATAAATTTAGAAGTTGTCAACATGTAGAGGGTATTTAAAGCTATGGGGGTGTATGAGATCACCCAACCTGTGTGTGTGCACAGACAAGAGGAAAGGTGGGAGAATTGAGCCCTGAGGTATGGGAGTCCAGAGTTTGGTTAGATAAGACAAAATCAGCAAAGATTTAGATCATTAGGAGAACCAGGAGAAAGCTGTTTGGACAGCTTGCTTAAGTCCCATTTACTCACTTCACTATGGAAGTGTTGTAGGACAATATTAAATAGGAAAAATTTACAGGATGTGGACTCAGTGAGTTTTCTTCAGGAGAGAGGTTCCAAATTATCTGTCTACCCTGTGCTACTCCTCTACCCCCGCCTGGGGGCCTTCTACTTTCTGAGCACTTTGAGTCCCTAACCTTGACAAATATGTGTGTGTGCCAGTGTAGTTTTTGTTTGTTTTGTTGTTTTTTTAAAGCTACGTGTTAATCATCATTTGAGGAAGCCTCAACTTCATAATATTTTAGCCTATGTTTGTCTTGAAGAATTTATACAGATGGACTTATTTCTTGCAGTTTTCATTTTGATCAATACAAGAAAAATTTTCTTAACTATGATCACTTCTAAGGTTTAACATAAACAAACTGACAGTAACCAGAGTGGAGATGGGACGGGATAATGTTGGGGAGGGAAGGGTTGTCAAGGAACATGTATAAATGACACATGGACAAAGCCAAAGTGGGGTAGGATCCAGGGGGGGATGTGGGGATGGCTGGGGTGGGGGAAAGTGGTGGTGGTTGGGGGTGAACGGAGACAACTGTACTTGAACAACAATAAAAGAAAAAAAGAAAAAATAAGTTTCTCCAAAAGAGTTGTGAAAGGAAGGGCCTCCCTATAGATTGTGGTGCTAATCTCTAGTAATATAAATATTTATAATGTAAAAAATAAATAAACACAAATATCTCTGAATAGATTTGACAAAGCGGTCAGACAGTGAAGCCTATCCTGGAAAGTTGCCTTTTAGTCATTTTACTGCTCGTTAACACTCTACCCCAGAGTACAAGGGGAATAAAGGAGATAAAACCGAGACTCGATTTTCATGCTTCTTATTAGCTCTTGCAAAAGAATACTTGGAAGGAAGCCTGCAGTCTGTGCAGTAAAATGATTTTTTTGTGCTGGTGGAAGTTCTGCTGCCATAGCTAGCCATCAGCAGAGGGACCCGAGTGAGCGCTAATTTTAAAATGTTTGGATATTTATGTACCATTTTCCTTAAAATTTGAACATGAATTTTTTTCTTGTGACACCATTCCCACAGCTGGTGTTTTACAGGTATATATCAAATTGTTGGATTTAAAGATTTGTAAATGGGTACGGGACAATAAGCATCCAATCTTTATATTTTTCTGTTTCCCAAGACCCCGTTATTTGTTTAAGCTTAACCTTGACTGTGTAGAAGGACTTAAAGGGAACTTTTCCGCCAGATAGTGCTATTTTAAAAGTAGTCAATTTAAAATAAGACCCTTGAATAAAGAACTTCCATATTCCTTCCCCCCCCCCGTCAAGATATAAACTGAATTGAAAATATCTTTTTCAGTTAGTTACTTCGGCATAAATCTTTGGAGGTTAAGGTTTTTGTCACTCATGACTGAGAATATTCACCTGAGCAGCAGGAGCCTGCTGCTAGACACAGCGCCTGTGCTCTCCATCGCTCTCCTCCCATTTCTAGTTCTTGTCTTCCTGCCTTTGCCATTCATCCCAGTTTTATAGCCTCTACTTTGGAGTAAAAATTGCATATCATATTGAAATCTTTCCATTTTGCCTCAGAACGTTCAAAAATACACTTACCCTTTGGTGTCAGCCGTCATTTTTCATTGGTACACTTTGGGGATGCACTGGTCTTTACTACATGTGTAAACCATGCTTTGATTGTGTGTGTGTGTGTGTGTGTGTGTGTGTGTGTGTGTGTGTTTTAAAGATACTTTTATATATTTTATATAAAAGTCATTGTGTAACAATCCCCCAGAAGATTTTTAAGACCTAGATGCAGCACTTAATTTTTAAGGGTAGAATAAATAAACCTAAGTAAATATAAAGTAGACTAGAGAACAGCAGTAAAAAAATATTATGAAGGGAAATGTTAATGTAACAAAGCAATGAATGGATGGTTGGAAAATATCAGTTGATCAGCCAGACCTTCAGGAATAAGAGATTGAGGTATTCAGCAAGCAAAGGTTTTTGTCTTTGTGAGTAAATATTAGTCATAATGCTGAGGTACTACGGAAGGAAGTGCAAATGTAATTACTATTAAGATAAGATAATTCAAAATTTTTAATTAAACTTTTAAATTTTAAGATAATTATAAATTCACAGGTAATTTTAAGGAATCCTGTGTATTATTTGCCCAATTTCTCCCAATGGTAACTTTCTGTGAAATTATAATTGCTTATTACATTTTACTTTAGTTGTAATACTAATTAAAATGACACATTATTCATAAATTTGCTATTTGACTTAGTATCAAAATTCTCGGAAAACAAAAGTCTCACTCTTAATGGATTCTTGTCAGAATGGCTTATTGTGGGTCAACCAGGACACTCATTTGCAAAGTGAACAGAAAATTGGCTGGGAAGACACTGAGGCATCTCATTTATCTGTGGAAAGGGTCATACTGTATATGGGCTTTAGGAACAACCACATCGTCATCTCTGAGGCCTCTAAGAGGCTTTCTGTCTCTGCCTTTCCTTTGCTTACCAGCTGCATCCTTTTAATTGGCTTTTTCCACTTGCTAAGTAACAAACATTGCCTCTATACTTGACAAGGTATTTGGAGGCAGGGTGTGTGTCTAGTTTCCCATGGTAAACTTAAAAAAAAGAAAAAAACAAACCCAGAAACTTTTAAAAGGCCTCTGATTGACCCAGCCAAGTGCACTTAAAGACCCTTGACTGGTTACCCAAGGTCAAAGGAACAAAGTATGTTGCTTGGGTTTTTCTGATTATCAGCACTTTTTTTCAGAAACAAAGGAATTATTGTGATTTGGATAATCACCCAACTGTTGTCTATTACAGCCTGGTAATGGCCTTAAGAATTTCCAGTTAACATTGTTATTTGAACAGAATATTATGATAGTGAATTGCCTGAAATTTTGCAGGCGTTAGGAAAAATTATATTCATTCATCCAGACATTGGAAGCATTCAGTTAAAAAACAGGAATCGGACAAGAATTTGTATCATTACTACTTAAATCCAGTATTGTTTTGAAGGATCCCTGGTCTGTGGAGTGAAATGAAATCAAAGGCATAAAAGATCTAAGACTTAATTTTGTTTCCCCCATATAAAATCCTAAATAATCTACAGAGAACTTATTAGAAGTAATAAGAGCCTAGACAGGTGGAAAGGTGTAAATAAATTTATGTACACTACCTCAAAAACTGGCTACAAAAGAATAAGATACTTAAGAATAACTCAACAAAGGATGCGCAGGACTTTTATGTGTGAATTACAGTGCTCTAGTTTAAGATATTAAAGGAGAACTAAATAGAAAAACAATAGCGAGTCAATGAAAAAGAATTATTTTAACCAATATTCTCCCCTCCCACAACTATACTAAAAACAGAATTTATTATAACAATCTAACTTACAGATATTTGATTAATTTTTACTGGTGTAGTGGTAAACCACGGGCTGTTCTTGAAGATAGTTTATTTCCCTTTTCACTTGGAATATATGGTCATCCTATAAAGACCTGACTTGAATCATATTTCCACACTTGTTGCCAAACCTTGGGGTCTTCAAGATATTTTCAGTGGAAATACTGCTATTGGAAAAACTGATGTACTCTTCATTTGTGTAACCATATCTAACTGCCTTGGTGACAGAAAAGTGCTCTACATAATAATTACTGTATTTCTGTTTAAGTCTCTCATGGCAAAATAAATTATCCTCACTGATCTGAGACTTTTAATTCTGTTCACTTTATATTTCACCCACAGTATAATTTCTGCATGTCACACACAAGAGAACACTATTTAAAGGTTGCAGATAAAGAGTATTTTCCATCATCAGCATGAAACCAGAAGACAGAGTTGAGAAAGTCTTGATTCTAGTTAGTTAATTGTTGATATCAAGTGAAGCACTAAGCCTCTTGGGATTTTGTTTTCTTTTTTATAAATGAAAAGTGTTCTGTGTTTCTTAGACTGTAAAGTGGAAACCACTAGCAATGTGTTAAATATTAAGGACTATATGAAGGTACATCTTACATTTCAATAATTCCATATTTATTTTAATGTGTATTGGATAGAGAACAACTCCAGATTTAATAGAAATTATTGCTTTGTAGAAAGCTCAGTAAAAGAAGTAGATGAATTCATAAGAAAAAAATGTAGGAAGGATGTGGCCAAAATCATGGAAGTGGTATGTGAGTGACTAAAATTTGGGAATCTATAGAGTAGGTGATAGGCATGCTTTACATGTGTTTGATTTTGATTGTCTTCTATGACTGTGTGCTCTGCTGGACCTTGGCAATGGCTAGTGTCCAGGTTCACTGCTTCATTTCTGGATCTTACGTTAAAAATATATTCAGTTTCTTATAAAAGAATAAAAGTTCATCCAGTAAAAACATTAAAATTAGGTTAAGCCAGATTCTGCTTATATCTTATGATGAAAGATCAAAGCTGTCAATTGTAGAATTTGGGTACTTTTGTAGCAAAGCAGGTGGTAGACCAGTATGCATAATACGATTTCATTTGTGTTTACAAAACAACCCTTACATAATTTTCTACACTGAAATAGCTGGAAAAGATAGCAATCATTTAGTCAACAAATATTTATTAATCTTTTCAACAAGGGGCTGAGACTAGAGATGTGGGCAAAAAGTATTTGTCTTCTGGTTGGCAGAGACAGACATATCAAGTAAGAGTCAATATATATTATCAGATGGTAATAGGCACTTTGGAAAAGGAAGATAAAGGATAAGTAGTGGAAAAGGGGTGTAGGTGTGGGTGTGTTTTAATGTTCGGTAATCAGAGTAGGTCTTAGTGTTGTATTATTTAAGCAGACACCAGACAAAAGAAAGAGTATTAGTTTGAAGATCTTTGGTGGGAGCACGTTTAAGATAGCTCAGAGGACTGGGCCGGGAGGCTGGAGAGTGGGATGTTTGAGGAAGAACGAAGGGGCCAATGTGGTCAAAGCACAGGAGCAGATGGGAAAGTAGGAAGAAGTGAAACGGAAGGGTTGGGGAGTGTGAAGAGTATGTAAGGACTTGTAAGAAACTTGCTCTGTGGAAGGGTCTTTCAGCGGAGGTGTGATGTGAACTGACATAATTTTAAAGGATTACAAGGCTGGATGCTTACATCCTAACTGGGGATACCAGTCAGGAGGCTGTTTAAGTTAATTCATTAAGTAAAAGAACGTGGTGATTTGCAACAGGATTAAAGCATGGAAATGAACAGATTCTGGGCTTGTTTTGTGGATGATACTAAGAGGAATTTCTGACTAATCAAATGTAAAGTGTGAGAGAGAGGAGGCAACTGTGCTTCATGGATGGCGTTCCTCCACCTCAGACATTTTGGGTCAGGTAAATTTTTGTTGTAATGTCTGTCCTGTGCATTATAGGATCCTACATCCTTGGCCTCTGTACTCTTGAGGTACCCCTCCCTTGCCCCCAAGCTATGACAACCAAAAGTGTCCTAAGACATTTGGTCCCCTGGGAGGCAAAGTTGACCTGTTGGAAACCACTTATCTAAGGTTTTGGCCTGTTAGAATTCTGAGATAAAGTGATCCTCTGGGGACCAGGTGTGGTGGGTATTTTCAAGAATTTCACTTCAGACATGTTACGTGTTAGATAGTCCATTGGAACAGTTGAGTGGGAGTCAATGGAGAGGTCAGGGCTAGAAAAGGAAATTTGGAAGACATCAATGTGTGGATGGTGTTTAAATCCACTTTTGAGGCTGGATGAGATTGTGCATGAGTGAAAGTAAATAAAGTGATGAGGAGTAAATGACAATTATAAACATGTAAAAAATTTTGATTTATGCTTGCAAGAAGAGAATACCTAGAAGTGATGTTAAATATTAACAACTTTGTGGTTTTTAAATTGTGGTAAAATACACATATAATTTACCATCTAACCCATTTTTAAATGCATAGTAGTAAATATATTCACATTGTTGCATAACCAATCTACAGAACTTTATCATCTTGCAAAACCGAAGCTTTATACCCATTAAACAACTCCTTATTTCCTGTCCACCAGCCCCTGGCAATCACCCTTTTACTTCCTGTTTCTATGAACTTTACTACTCTGCAAACTTCTTCATATCAGTGGAATCATATAGTATTTGTCTTTTTGTGACTGGCTTTTCTCACTTCACATAATGTCCTCAGTGTTTGTCCATGCTGTAGCATGTGTCAGAATGATTTCTTTCCTTTTTAGCACTGAATAATATTCCGTTGTACGTATATACACATTTTCTTTATCCATCCATCTATTTTGATAAATACGTGGGTTGCTTCTACCTTTGGCTACAGTGAATAAAACATCTCTTTGAGATCCTTCTTTCAATTATTTTCAGTGTTTTGATGAATCACCATACTATTTTACATAGTGACTGCACCATTTTACGTTTCCACCAAAGGTTCACAGGTTTCCTTTCCAGTTTCCCTACATCCTACCTAACATCTACCCTTACCCCTTGCTCTTTCGTTCTGTTTTTATTTTTTTGACAGTAGCCATCCTAATGGGTCTGGCAACTTTGGGGTTGCAGTGTGCTTTTTGATGTGGTTGGAGTGGATGAGGATATATGTTTTATGTCTATGAATTTACAAAGATTAACAGACAATGAATATTTTAATGAAATAGGAAATATTGACTATTTCAGAATATACCAATGTACCTGGCTGGTGTAACTCGGTGGATTGAGTGCGGCCTGCGAACCAAAGGATCGCGGTTCTATTCCCAGTCAGGGCACATGCCTGGGTTGCAGGACAGTTCCCAGCAGGGGATGCACAAGAGGCAACTATACATTGATATTTCTCTCCCTCTCTCCTTCCCTTCCCCTCTAAAGATAAATTAAAAAAAAAAAAAAAAAAAGGATATACCGATGCAGAGTGTGCTTTGTGGTAAGTCAGACAAGGTCAAAACATCAAAAAACAAAAACAAAAAAACAATTCACAATACTTCTTTACTATGAGGTTTGGGTTGTTAAATGACCAGGAACTGTGATCATTGTGGAAACAGGAGTCTAATCTAAAGTATGTTTATACAGTGGACAATTCAGTTTTTGAAGCTTCATTATTTTAATTGGCAGCAGTTAGGTAACAGTAATTTCCTTTACCTTTTAGTCTTTTTCAGGCCAAGTTTTACTGCCAGCTCCAGAGAAGCAGGCTATAAAAATGAGAATAGTTAGTTATTTTCATGCAAACTTCCTTTTGTGTTGTAAATGGAGCTTGAATGGGGATGAGATGAGCCACAGTGGGGGATGATAAAACTTGGGGTTCAGGCAGCTTCATAGGGTCTGATCATTGGCCTGGCTTGGCATGTGGTGACATATGGAACGGTAGGCATAGAACAAAAGGAGGAGAGAGTCCGCACACAACACTGGCAGAGTTCCATCCTGCTAAAGCTTCAGGAAGCTTATCTTGTCGTAGTGAATGAGGAAGTGGGGAGAACTACGGAGCCTGGTACTCCAGAGCAGGCATTTACAGTTGGGATTCTTGACTTGGCAGCGCTGACATACTGTGCAGCGTGAGCCCTTGTTGTTGAGGACTGTCGTGAGCCTTGCAGGGTGTTTGCAACATCTCTGTCCTTTACCCATGGAATTAAAGCTATAAAATTTTGTCGGCCCAACATAAATGGATCTTTGCTGGAATTAAATGACAAAGTTTTATTCAAGGGTCTGAAGATTTGCATACTGGGAATCATCATCAGGTAACATCCAGAGTGTTCTGAAAAAAGGAGAAAAGTTGAGAATTCTTAAAAAGTTCATTATTTGAGAAGAATCAGTCTGCATTCCTAGATTCTGGATTGATCTGAAATGGAATTCTTCCAGATGTCTGGTGGTCTGGACTCTTGAACATTCTTTCCTAAGTTCTTCAAAGGGTTATCTATAAGATTCATATATATCTCCAGGCATTGATGCACAACTGAAAAGTTTAAAAGTTTAAGTCCTTAGGCTAGTTAAAGTAAAATAAAATCTATTTCTCATGTTTCAGGCCATTTCAATTTAAGTGGATTTGTTAGCTTGGCTATGGTGTCTCCATTTTGTTTCTTCATTCTCTCCTCAATTACTTGTTAAGTAAACATGAAAGCTGTATAATTATTTGTTAAATAACATCAAATTGCTATGGAGCTTTTCAAATCCCTATCCACATACAGGACAAAGAAGGGGATTAAGGTTTGATCATGAATGACTTGATTTTTAAGCCACTGAACTACATTTTTCCCTGATGCTCAGGAATTCCTGATTTACAAATGTTCCTTTTTAGTTTTATTGCACAGTACTGCTTTTCCATCCTTGGCATTCCCCATTTGTTTTTGCATATTAATATTTGGATACTTCTGTATGATTTCTCAACTCTTCATGGACAATTTTTGGTGCAGGATTTCAACCTGCTGGTACTGCCATAATTTTTGCTGACAGTAGATACTGAAAAGTACTAAAAGCCACAGTAAAGTCTTGATTGAGATTCATCTTCACATTGGTGGTCCTCAGGCAACACTTGCTGGTGAGCAAAGGATTGTGATCACCAGCAAGTGAGAAAAAGTATAACTACTTTTCTCTAATTTTGCAGATAGTTCTTACTTTTTAGAGGCCACTTTCACTCCTTCTGGGCTACTACTGAGGTTACGTGGTCGTTCTGCAATGGGGACAGTTATGATAGAGGAAGACTGAAGTGACAGTATAATGCCTTTAAGGTGTTTCAAGGCTGTGGGGTCCTATTTGCCCATTTGCTAAGTGATGCCATTTGGGGAATATTGTTCTCATCTGTGGAGGGACTCCTGTGTATTCTTTGTTGCCATTTGAAATGTTACTGAGAGAAAAAGAAGGCATTTGTTTAAATTTCCCTGGAAAATTTTAATGAAGCTTTAAAAAGATGAAGGAAACTTCAACTGAAACCATTCTTTAAAAAAGAATCTCCGTTTTAAGAAGGAAAACAAGTCGTTAAATGATTATTATGGCTAATGGATCACGTTATGCTAAGTAAAATTTATGACATATTGTAGTATTTTGTGACTGTTTGATTACTCCATCCATGCTTCATAACAGTACACTGGGACCCTGAGTGTATATAGACACTTGAGATTTACAGCTGAGTTTCACTTTTTTTTTGGGGGGGGGGTAATGTAGAAGGTTAGAGTGGTCGCTTACTACTTTTGTAATGTATTGTTGGTTACATCTTCAGTCTTTAAGTATGAATGTAGTTAATTTCCATATTGACCCAATGCATAAAAGTTTCCTTCATGATTGCCAGGAATACCTTGTAACAACTGCATGGTGTTTTAGAAGAGAACTATTTTGGATTAACTGTCAGTCATCAGGTTTAAAAAAATTATTATTAATTGCTTCCCTTTTCATCTGTCTGGGGAGATGTGAGAAAAGGACCTGACTTAGCCTTGCAGTAAGGCCTACTGTCTAGTTACATAGCAAAGCCTAAAATAAACATGAAACATTTAGGAAACACTGGCTCATTGAATGGGATGGAAGTACAAAGGGGATTTTGGAGGCGGGGAGAGATGGGTATGGAGTGAAGGATCCAGACCTTGTGGTGACTAGGACAGGATAGGATTTTTCTTTGAAAAGGAGCAGGTAGATCCTTGGCCCTTCGTGGTGGGAGATCCAAGGTCTTGAGTATGCAGGGAACTTGATGTATAGTCAAGAGACTTGGCCCCCTAGAGCAAAATGTGGCCAAGGGAAAGAAATGGGAGTTGGGAGTATGACTAGAGCAAGGCTTCTTAGTTATGCATGTACTTTGGAAATGCCATCATTTCCCAGTTTGCAGATCATTAAGTTTTGAGTACTGATAAACTGTTGGGCGGAGGCAACGGGAGGATGATTTTTGGCAGCCTGTTCAAAACGAAAGAATCATCTCATTGTTTGATCAGTGGGAGTAAAATGTAGCAGTAAAAATAGAGCTTGCATGTGTGGGCAAGTTGTATCTCCCCCTTCCTCCAAATAAAGCAAAAAGTAAAAGAAAAACAAAGGAGCAGCAGACATATCCTGTCCCTTTTGTTGTCTTTTTTTATTTAACTTAGTTATCCCTTCTACTACCTTATTTTTCTATTTAATGTTCTCTTCCTATATAAATATATTTCCTTTCAATGCAGTTTGAAGCAACACTTTGTTATGACAACTGAAATGTCTTGAGCAATGTTTGTGTATTCATTCTTATTTTACTTTAATCAAAATTACATTCTTCAGTGGGCTTAATCCTAATGATTCTAGGTTTGAGTAATTTTTTAGAGCAGAAATTGCATTTTTCTCTTGATTTCTTCATCTAGGTGGATGCCATTACTCATAGTGAATTCCTGATGACTGTCCTTAAGTACAGAGAGATGTATGAGTAAAACATCCCTTTGAGTGAGGTTGTTTCACCATTTGTCTAGAAGATTATCCTTCCATGGGACTTAGATACTAGGTAGAGGGTAGCACTTGGTACTCTTTGAGTTGACACTACAAAATTCACTACGTGTCCAGAACACAAATATTTTCAGTAATTTAGCTCTGTAATAAAATTTGGAATTTCCTCAGAGTATAACCATAATTCATTCTGAATTCATTTACAAATTTTAGTTTGTATCTTAGAAAAACCTAAGACTTCCTGGTATACTAAGGGGTTGGGTAGTGGGTGGGTGCATCAAGTTTTGATCTCCTTATATAATAATAAGGAATACAACTGACTTCTACTTCATTGTTATTTTCCACAACTTGTTCGTTGCTTTAAAAAAATTAGTTAATTGGATCTTCCAAATTTCCTTCTGAAAACCATCCTTCCAAATTTCCTCTGTCATGGTGGAAATGAGTGGTTTCTACAGTGTTTGTGAGCTGTAGTGATTTAATCTGAAAGCCTTCCAGCCGTTTTGAGAGGAGCAATCGTCTGTCATTATGAAATGCTCTGCTCCGTGCCCATGTGGACTGTGTGGTCTTCGTCTACAGGGCACACAATTTCTTTTCTAGAGCAGAAGGTTTTGCAGTTAACAAACATAATTATTTATGACCAAAGAGCTGGAAATCTTTAGATAATTTAGTAGCCACAGAAACTAACCTTTAAGAATGAATTAACAAATCTCTGCCTAGCAGTCTGATACAAAAACTATACATTTGCTTGGTTAGCCAAAAGCGAATGAGGGCTTAAGGTGACTTTTGAAGTGGAGTGCTTGCTGGCACTCTCGTTCAAGAGAGGAGCAGCCTGGCGTGCACACGGGGGACCGTGACACACCTGGTGGGGCTAGAGCCGTGACTGGAGACACCAGTTTCCAACTCTTCCAGTCTGGTTATCTTCCCATTGTACTGTACAGTCTCAAAGCTTTATTTTTCTTCCCATCCAACTATCCCATGGAAAATTAAGTTGACGTATTAAGCTTGGAAGCCCAGATGGTGGGTAGGTTCACGTTGAAATAAGAAAGAATTAGAAACCAACATTCCATTTAGGTCAAGGAGCACAGTTTGATTCATTTAATTCAGTTTGTTTTACTATAAAACTTACATGAGCTCTGGCCCTGAAGGACAATAGGCAGGTGGTCTGTTCTGTTTTACCTTTACCGCACGCTTCTCTGAGTTGCTGATGGACCATCTCTAGCTTCAGAGGCTCCTCTGGGAAAGGATATTTCAGGGCTGTCTGAGACTAAGTAGCTAAAGTTAGTGTGGACTGTGTGACAATAGGTTTTTTCTTGGTTGGCTTCCCTCCACCAAATTTATGTGATTGAGAAACTACCACCACATGTGGTTCAGTTTCGTATTACAGAGGCTTGGTCTGGTTGAGTCTTGCAATTCTCCAGTGTCTTAATTGGCCAAAACACCCAAGTCACCATTTTAATCCAAGTATTACTAGAGGGAATATTTTCTTTGGAGTGTTCTTTAAGCCCTTGAACTAAGTAATAGCCAGTGAAGTCTGAGATATTTTCCTAACTGGAAAAAACCTCTGTTTTATTAACCCTTAACTCATGAATCTTGCAGACTGTCAATTTAAAATATTGAGATCATTAGGTTACAGAATATACACCATCATTTATTTGTCTTCATAAGTACTTCCCTCCTTTAGAAGCTCTACATTTAGTCCTCCACTTTGTCTCTAAAAATCCTTGTTTTTCTAAAGCCAAACCCACATTTAAAGGTTATAAATGTTACTTTTGAGGGTATTAAACAGAATGTGTTGCTGTGATGATGATTTCAAAAGCAAAATTCTAAAACAAAGATTTTCAATAAGTAAAGCATTGCTGAAAAACATAAGGCCACAATTTGGCCAAGAATTAACCACTAGTTTATTAGAGTTAGCTTGTTGTAATTAAAAGTGTTTGTGCTTTTGCACACTAAGCATTGCTGAAGACAGGCAGGGAAATGGGGGTGGGGGTTGGGGTTCACTGTAGCATTTGGAAATGATGCTATAGGGGATGTTTGTGAGAAATTTCCCAGGATAGAATATAGTTATTACTCAGTTGTTAGGTGGCCACATCTTTTCTGCACATGCTTACATAGCTGTGTGGTCTGCCCTTGGCCTTTTTTCCCCTTCCCAAGTTAAAGTTTAATGGTGCTTACTTTAAGGTTGCCCTCATTGTTTTTCATTCATAGACTACTAATGACTCAAATCCTTTCTACCAGAAGGGGCTGAAAAGAAAGGTTAAGAGACACAGTTGAGAAATGAGAACGAGAGTCATTAAAATTTCAGAGGATCAGAGCAAGAGAATATTGCACTTGGCTGCTAGACTGGAATCCTGAATGCAGAGCTAGAAAGCACACGGATTTAATCACTAGATTATGTATGATGGTGACTTTTTGTTAAGATTTTCAGTAACTGTGAAATACAGCCTAGTGTAGAGAAAAGAATATGGGCTTATGTTATTTTAACTGAGGCTCTGCGCGTTAATCTGCTGTATAATATTGGATGATGGATTTAATTTTGGAGCCCATGCTTGTAATATTGGGATTTTAAATAAAAGTTTTCCCTCCTCCATCAGTTATGTATAAACTTAAATAGTGTCTTTGAAAAAAGCTTGAAATGTGAGTTTTGAATAACCCTTTCTTCTATTGCATGTTTTGCCATGTTTTGCAGTCGTTGTTTTTTGTTTCCTAAGCTATAGGCTCCTTGAGGCCATAATGCTTGTTTCAGAATCCTTAGAATACAGCACGGCTGGGTTTAATCATTATTAATCATTATTATGAGTGAATGTTGGTATAAGAGAACTTACAGAGAAACAAAGCAAACCAGTTAATAGGATTGGGGGTATTGCTCATTGATCATGAGAAATAATGTCATAGCTCTGAGGATAATAGTAATAGAAGTGCTCACTGGAACAATTCTGGAGCATTGTTTTTACTGATAAAATTAAAAATGGGTAGCTCCTGGAAACTTGAAATAATTTCAAATTAACCAACTGTTATAGACTAGGTACTCTGATGTAATAATTGTTAAATAGTTATAAACACACATTTCAAATAGTTTGTATGCATGATATTCTGTGTTTCTCGCATATACTTTGTTTCTAATCCCATGAGATGTTGATTCTGATAACTGTTATGAGAAGAGGGCATGCCCCTATAATGTAAAGGGTTAACACAGCTGTAATTTAACTTTATAGGGCAATTGAAAATATCCCATTTTAGTATTTGGAAATGTTAACTCTAAAACCATTAAGTATAATGGTATTAAAGTGTATTGTTCATATTAGCTATTCAAATAAAAACAACAAAATTTTTATTATATCAGAAAAGGCACTTTAATTCTCTTCCTTTAATGCCTGATTTGTATGTAAAGAGCTTTGGATCTTGGCATCTGGCTTGTGTTATCTCGGGATAGAGAAAATGTGAGTGGGTGCTCGCTCTGCTGTAATCTCTGCTGGCAGCCTGTGAGGTCTCTCTGTGGGGATGAGATGAGAACGCTGTGTTTGTATTATACAGCAGGGTCCTTAAGTCTAAATCTTTCTGGATATGCCCCTCCCACATTTCTTCTTCTGTTTTTCATTTCTTTGGTTGCAGTCTTTACAAGCTGGCTTGTGTGGGCACGTACCCACATTCAATGTGCATGTGTCTTGTGGCTTCAATTTAGGCAGCTATTTTTGAAAGCATAGTCTTTTGAGTGTATTTATTTATTTGTTTTGAAATGCTCAACGTCGCTAGAGAGCTCTGCGGATAATAAGATGAGGAAAACCATGAGGTGACTGAGATTTTTGTTTTTGTCAGATGTTTCACTTCACTAGCATCTTTGATCTCTACCGTAGGAGCTTACGTTAGGGATCAATGAGTCCAAGTGATGGATGAATTCCTTTTTATTTTAGTGGGTAAAGTGCTGTTTTTTCTTTTCTTTCTCTGTCTCCTCCCTTTCTCCCACCACTCCCTTCGTTTCTCCCTTCCTTTGTATTCTTGAGGATATGATGTCGAAGGAATCCATCTAACATTTTTGTCAAGGTTTTGCTGATTCTGTGCAAAGCATTTTAAGTAAATTTTGTGGCTTGGTGTAGAAAACATCCTATAATTTCCTGTTGGGAAAACACACGAATCAGATGGTTATTAAATATGTATGGTATTCATTTTGTGGCCTTGCTATAGTTCAATTTTGAAATCCTAAACTGACCACCCCTGCTGCAACTCAGATGCTTCTGAATGTATTTACACCCTCCCAACTCCTGTGCCTTCCACTTAGAGACGTAGACTCTGGATATCCAAAGTAATCTCACTGTTTTCCTAAGATCAGTACCATTGGAAAATAAGTGATAATTATGCTGAATCACTTAATACATTTCAGGACCAAATATGTATAACTTTGAACAATTTGTGGCATTCATTGATGTGCATAATTGAGTATTTTTATCTTTCGGCAAACTGGTAAGCTCTTCAGAGTAAGCTCTTACTAGCCCTTGAGTATAAATGAAATTGTATTAACAGTAGTATCTCATGTTTTGCTGGTTTACTGCTCTAATCCTAAGATTACATTTCCAGACCCCCAATGCCCTGTTCATACTAGTCATTTCTGGAAATCCTCAGGGGCTGTCTCGTGCCCTCCCAGGAATATCCCTTTTGCCGATGTCACCTCTGCGTCTCTGGAGCATGCAGTTCTTTTTGCTGCTCAGCTGGGAAAAATACTTTTCCATTGGCTATACAGAAGTGAGGTACCGGAACATTCTACAGATTTTCAAAGGATGTTAGAAAAAACTAATTATACAGTTCTTGCATTTCACACGGGTAAGCAACAGTGGTCATGGAGTAATGTTGTGAGAAGGATTCTTTGCATGAGTTTTGCTGTTTTACATGTTTGTATAGCTTGACTGGGCCTCCAGTGGAACCACTGGGTCTTGGTATAATTTTCCTGCCGTTATGAGACATAGTAGTATGGTTCCCAGCTTGTGCTCCTGGGAGCTGATGTAGCCTGTGACATGCGGAACAGACAGCTGATTTCTCGGGCAGGGAGCGCATTCCTAACTGGACATGACAAAGGTGTGTGGATACCGGAGACTGGGTGGGCAACCCAGGATGGAGATGTTTGCCTGGCGCCATTTAGAAAAGGGGTCATGCCCGGAGGGGAGGGAGCACCATGAGTTAGAAGAGGCCATGAGGTCAGGAGTGGCTAGCCAAAGAAGAGACACTGCCCACATGAGGGAAGCCATAGATGGGGGGACCCTCTGGGGAGCCGGGTCTCCAAAGAACCTGTGAAAATACCCATAAGAGAGGGGTGACTTTAGCCATCTCCATGGCCAGAGAACAAGAATACTTTGTTGTTAAGTGTCATAGAAGAGCTTTTTTGCACACTACTCCAGCCATTCTGGAAATGTTTAGTAACAAAAAGAGGGAAATGGGAAATGTGGTTTGTGGAAAGAAAAGAAGTCAGCTAGGGCCTACCTTTGTCAGAACATAGACTTTTTTCTTATATGTATATATTTCTTTAATGATTTCATTGTATATTTTTCTCTTATCATTTAGTCCCCTTATACTCCCCTACCCCCTGAAATCACCACCCTGTTGTCCATGTCCACGAGTCCTTTTTCCTTTTGCTCAATCCCTTCCTCCCCTCCACACCACCCTCCCCCCTTAGCTGTCAGTCTGTTTTGTATCTATGAGTCTGTCTCTTTTTGCTTGTTAGTTTAGTTTATTCTCCCATACACGAGGAGGGAGTGGGTGGGTCGAGGATTCAGAGGCTTTCCTTTCCTGAATGTCGAGAAAAGTCACGGAAAGTGTCTACAGTCTCATCCTGAGCGCAGGTGAAGGACTGTTCGTTCCCATTGAGCAGATTTTGGGGGAAATGGGAGGTCAATGTCCACTGAGTCTTCCCGAAGCATTCCAGGGGTCCTGCTGCTCGGGCACCTGTTGTATTTGACACTCTTACTTCACCCAAGCTGACACGTAATAAGTGGCAAAACATGAGGGTGATACTTCTCTCCCTTTGTGTTACACTCTCTAAAAGAATCCCAAAGGATTTTTAAAAAAAATTTCTTCTGTGCTTTGCATAGTTCAATGGAAGAGTTTTGTGGATTTCACTTAAAGCTTTCTCTATTTCAGGCCCTGCAAGCTGAGCCAGGGACAGATCCGAGAAATTGCTGTCTGAGAGCCTGTGCTCGCACCAACTTTTGTGGTACTAGAGTGCACCTCAATTTTGAATATGTATTGCACTCTGTCTCCCCTAGGGGAGTAGGTAGTAAGTTACTTGTCATTATTCTGAGGGGAACACTTTCTATGAAGCAGCAACACATTCAGGAGGGTGGTAAGTAAAAATACCAATTTGATAGTAGCAGTTTAGAAAAGGATACCAGGCATTTAAGATTAATATTCGCAACCTGTGGCTATAATTTGAGTGTTTTATTTGCTGCTGTATTGAAGAACATACATTTTCCTTGTTTGCTGTGAACCAAATAGTTGTTACTCAAAGTACGGACTGTGGAGCCGCAGCCCTAGACACAACCGATCACTTTTTAGAAACGCAGAGTTGCAGGCTTAGCCCAGTCCTGAATGAGAAGCCACATTTAAAGAAGATCCAGGTCTGTCCTGTGCATGATAAAGTCTGGGAAGCTGTCATCTGGAGGTAACATCCCAGGTCATCTCTGATACCAACACACTTGTCACATGGTTACTTCAGTAGAATTTCAGCTTTTGGTGAACAGAGAATGGACTAATTATCTCCTTGGCTTCGTGCCAACTATAATAATGATGTCATACAGTGAACTGTCATCTGGCATTGTTGGGAAATGGTATACAGGCAGACAATTTGTCAGCTCTAGCAAGGTCAACATCCTGCTTAGAACAACCTCAGAGGCCACCACAGGTTACTATTTCAGAACCAAAGGGAAACAGCAGAGGGAAACATTTTTCTTGGAACATAATTTTTTTCCCCTTCTCAAAATACCATGAGTAATGTATGGGGCAAGGGAAATATGTATGGGGCAAGGGAAATGTGGGAGGACCTTATTTTTAAAAGTGTTTTTAAGTTCCATTAGTTGGGATTTTCTGTGCTTGTGTTTTGTAAACGTATCTGCTACAGTGGAATCCTTTTTCCATTGTCTTCTGATCATGTGAACTTGGGCACAGTGTGGACAGCCCGAAGCCTGAGTTTCCGTGTGTGCGAACTGAGGTCAGTAACACCCATACCCTGAAGGGTCGTTATGAGGATTAAATGGAGTGTGCCCTCTCGGGAATCGTTCTGTTTACTGTCATCGGTGTGTTCTCATGACCATCACTCGGTTATTCAAGAAAGTTTTAATTCCGCTATGGATTTATGAGTTTCTGAAAGAAATTTGACCATTCAAGGAGAATGTACATAAAAATTAATTAACAAAAAACAGACAACTGACTTAATTTAAAAGGAATCATCCACATCGTTAGAACGTTAGAGTATTGTATAAAAACCTAGGTAATAGGGTTTATTTACTTATTTATTTATTTTTGTCAAGAGAATACCAGATAAAACCTTTTTGAGTGACTCATGAGCATTTCATAAGCACAGGTGGCCTTGGGGAAGCTCACACCCCTGCCCCCCCCACCCCCATGGGAGACTCCGTTCTTCCCGCCCATGATGCTCTCACTGCCTGGGAGGAATTCCATCTCTGCCCCGTGGTGCCAGAGCATGACAGCCTGTAGGTGGTTTTTACTTTTACTGACCCACTGGGAAAGGACCGGGAGAGACATTCTCAGCTTAAATACTTCAACTATAAATAGTTTAAATGTACCAAGAGCTAATTTGGGCACCTGGCAAATATATTTCATCAATGGAAAAATGCACTCTATGACCCCTATCCTCTAATTACACTTTTGGATCAAAACTGACATAGGGGAGAATTTTTAGAACTAAGGAATTTCTTTTTCTAATGAACTAAATAGACCATTTAATAGATGATTTGCATTTTAGTGGACTTAGAAATTGGTCTCTTGCCTCCATTAGGTCCATTTCCCCCTCTGCAGCTCACACTCTAAGCCCTGCATGGTAATCTGGCCCTCTGGTCACCGCTGGCTTCGTGAGTCCACCTTCAGGCTATTCAGCATATGTCACTCCCCTGTTAGGCACACAGCTCAGCTGGCATAATTAGGGAAACAGTAAGGATTTAGGGGTTATTGTGTGGGCTGAGGCGTTCTCTTTACTGTGTCAGAACGAGGCTAAGAAGGGTGTAGACTTCTGATAGCTCTGCTCAGGGAACCCTAGGATGAAGCTGACACTGGGCAGTGGGTGGAGATGGAAAGAAGTGTTTTATTTTTATTTTTTTAATGATATCTTTGAATTCCTTAATCAGCCAAACCCAAAGCTTATGCTACTCCTAATTCTTCTGTTGTGTGGATCAGTGTGTTTCTGTCTCATTTAAACTACTTTCAATTGGGTTTTCTACTTCTTGCACTAAAACGTCCTGACCTACAAGATTGGAATGGAGTCCGCTGAACACAGTGCACAGACAGAATCTTTTAGGATCTTGTCATACATAAGAGTCATAAATTCTTTTATGAATGGGAAGTTCAGGTAAAAGTTGTGTTTACTAGAATCTCTGACTGACAAACTTTTATTGAATATTGCAGCTAACTCCAGTCTGGCTTCTCATGCTTGAAAGACTCAAAGAAAAGGAGGCTGGCATTGCGTTTTTGGGGCATTTTTCTCTGTGTCCTCTTCAGCATTGTCCTTTCCACTAGTCAGATTTCTCATGCGTAGATGACGACTTCCAGAATTCATGTCCCGAGTGAAGAGAGAGCCAGGCAGGAGCTCCACGGCCTTGTCTGACCTGGTCTCTGCAGACGCACTACTGCTGCATGGAGATGCATGGTGGGGGCCGGTCACTGCAACCGGCTCGTGTTCAAGAGCTGGGGAGTTGGGTTCCATCACTGTGTTTTTAAGCTTCTCTGGGTTCTTTTTTTCTTAATGTTAATATTCCCTTGTATTTTAATTTTGAGTATAGGGGCTATGTCACAGCGCTGAGCCAGACTTTGAATGTGGTAGGAGTAGGATAAACTGTTTTTAGATAGTCTCTGCATTGTACGATTTTTCTTACATCTTTATTGGGGCATAATTTACACACCATAAAATTCATTAATTTTAAATAGATAATTCAGTGGATTTTAGTGAATTTACAGAGTTGCATAGGCATCAGCACAGTCTAGTTTTAGAACATTCTCATTATCACGGTAAATACCTCATGCCCATTGACAGTTAATCTGTAGCCCCAAGCAACAACTAATCTACATTCTATCTTTCTAGGTTTGCTTTTTTGGACTATTTTATGTAAATTGAATCATACATTACGTATTTTATTTTTGGCTGTTTTTACTTAGTATAATGTTTTTGATGTTCACCTGTGTTGTGGCATGCATCAGCACTTTGTTCCTTGTTATTGTGGAATAGTGTTCTCCTGTATGCACACATTAATATTATTTAACCATTTACCAGTTGCTGGACTTTGGAGTTAATTTGCACATTTTGACCATTAGGAATAATATTGCTGTGAACAGTTGTGTACAGATTTGTGTGTAGAGTTATGGGTTCATTTTTACTTAGGTGGACACCTAGGTGTGAGGTTATTGGGTTGTATAGAAAATATATGTAACTTTTTAAGAAGATGCCTAAATGTTTTCAAGTGTGTCCACCATTTTCATTCCTACCAGCAGCTTACAAAAGTTCTTCCTGAAATAAATATTTTTAAAACCGCTTTGAAGGTATCTCTGGGTCAAATGAGAGCAGATTTGTGAATGAATTTAGTTTGTGGGCAAGCACGTCTCCTGTCGTTTTCAGGGAACGGATTGGTGAGCGTGGCCGCTTCTTAGCTAAAGCGGGAAAGGAAGAAAAAATTAAATGGAGGGAAAGAGAGACACTCCACCCTTCATCCTGTTAGCAATCAGTGTATCATTTTTTATTGCTGTTGATGATTTTTGGAAGGGGGGTAATTTAGGTTTTCTTTTAAATTTGAGATAACTGACATATAACATTATACTAGAGGTGTATAACAAGATTTGATATTTGCATATATTGTGAAATGATCACCACAGTAAGTCTAGTTAACATCCATTGCTGTGCATAATCACAATTTTTTTTCTTGTAATGAGAATTGTTAAGATAGCCTTTAGCAACTCTCACATGTGCAGTGTGATATTACTAGCTGTAGTCCCCATGCTGTACATTACAGGACTTACTGATTTTTTTACTGGAAGTTATAAAATCATTTTTGATTCTCTTACTCATTTCTCGCACCTCCATCTCTGACAGTCACCAATCTGTTCTCTGTTGTATCTATCAGTTTTTACTTTTTAAGATTTCACAGAGAAGTGCTTTTATATTGTATCTGTTCTCTCTGTCTGAATTACTTCACTTAGCATGATGCCCTCAAGGTCCATCCATGTAGCAAATTTCAGGGTTTTCTTCTTTTTTTGTGGATCGAATCACATTATCTTTATTGATGCATCCATCAGTGGACACTTCAGTTGTTTACATATCTTAGCAATTGTAAATAATGCTTCAGTAAACATGAGGGTGTAGATATTTTTTCATGCTAGTCTTTTCTTTTCTTTGGATAAATACCCAGAAGTGGGATTGCTGGATCTTACAGTAGTTCTATTTAAAAAGTTTTTGAGAAACCTTCATTCTGTTTTCCATAGGGGCTGCTCCAATTTGCATCCCCACCAAGCGTATATACTGCGTCCCCATATCTCCACAATCTCTCCAGCCCTTGTTATTTCTTTTCTTTTTTGGTAATAGCCATTTTGAACAGGTGTGAGGTGACAGTTCCTGCTGGTTATGATTTCCATTTCGTGATGACTATGGATTTTGAGAACCTTTGCATGCCCCCTTGGCCACCCTTGTGTTTTCTTTGGAACTGTGGAAATTCAGATCCTAGGCCAATTTTTTAATAGGATTGTTTTTCTGCTGTTGTGTTATATAAGTTCCTTATATATTTTGATTACTAACTCCTTGTCAGATACATTATTTACAAATATTTTCTCCCATTTTGTAGGTTGTTTTTTCATTTTGTTAATGGTTTCCTTTGCTGTGCAGAGCTTTTTTTGTTTTAAGTTTGATGTAGTTCCACTTGTTTATTTTTTGTTTTTGGTGTCAAATTCGAAAAACTTTTGCTAAGGCTGATGTCAAGGAGCTTACCCTGAATGTTTTTTTCTAGGAGTTTCACTTCTTGTGTTGAAGTCTTTTAATCCATTTTGATTTATGTTTGTGTAGTGTATAAATGATCCAGTTTCATTCTTTTGCATGTGGCTGTGGTTGCCATCTTTTGACAGAAGGAGTGTTAATGAATTTGAAGATATGTTTTAAAATGAGGTAGGTAGATTTAAAAAATTACATTAACTGTCATCAGGAATTTGTAAACAGTGTCTTGCATAGGGTATTGTTTTAAGGGCTCAAAATAACATCATAGGCTTGGAAAAATAAAATTGAACATTCAATTTCTAATAATTGACCAGGCCAGTGCTTTCTGTATGGTGGGCACTGTCTTAGCACTTTACAATTTAATCTCATGTAAACCTCTCAAGTCATCATTTACAGCTATGTGAGGTAAATTTTTATTATGGATATTAGTATTCCCATTCTACAGCTGAGAAAATTTCGACTTAGAGGTTAAAGTGCAGTCTTAGGCAGACAGGAGAGGAGCGGGGTTTGGCCCCAGCTCTGTCCACTCCAGAGTAAGCTCTCCCCGCTGGTGTGTTACGCTCTCCAGAGCCAGAGTGTTTCTTCTATGGGTCGTCTGAGGTTATTAGAAGCTTTTTCTTCATATGGGTCAAAACTTATTCTGCCTGTTCTCTTTTGATCCATACAGTGTAAACTGGGATATAGATGTCAAGTCCAGGGTAGGATCGCAGTGTCTGGGCTAGGGTATGGCTTCAGAGGGAAACAGCTACGGGAACCGAACCTGGGAGAACAGAAGTTCTCGTTAGATACCAGTTAACCATACAGACCTGCGCAGCAAGTTGGAAAGGCATAGCAGGACTTAACACTGGAGGCTAAGGTAATGTTTGGGGACCAGAAGTTCAAGATCATGGCATGGAGAGACAGCCATTAGTAGTAGAAGGAAGTGGGCAGGGATTCAGACCAACTGGTGCCAAACAAACTAAACTAGAAGATGATAAATTTCTACAACCAAGGTGTTAACAGAGTGATGGAGGAGAAGGACTAAAGGAAGGAGGCCGTGACTGGGTGGGGGACCACCCCTCTGTTTGGACAGGGCACTTCTCAGTACTTTTTTTGTGTACTGGATCCAGTATACTGAAGCGATTATTTTAGACCCTTCAGTAGGCTTTCCTCTGTAGAAATTTTAGTTTGTAACTTTCAGAAGATTTGCAAATTTATTTAGGGATGACTTCATTTACCCAGTTTCACAAACAAAATGCTTTATCTGAGTGAGATATTATTTTACAGTAGATTACCTTTTTCATGAAAAGTCTTCAGTGATTCAACTGATATAGAGGTTCATCTTTATATCTACTTATTTTATTCTGTTTTCATGGAAAGCTCCTGTCTCTAAGGTGTTTGGATGGAAAACTGAGGAAATCCCACTATGAAGTAAGTCCCTCCTCTTCCATGATGCGCTGCTGCTGCAGCTTCCAGTTCCTCAGGAGACCTCCAGCTTTGCATTTGTCATTGAGTTTCAAAAGAGTTGACATGAATTTCCACCATTTTACATTCTGTGTGTACACTTCCTTTATTCATAGTTACACATGGACACTGTAATCTAATTCAGTCCTAAAGATTCCTTTTACCACACCTCGCTAAGGCTATAGTGATCTTCACTTTGTGCCTCATAGGCTTACATGAGTTACTGCTTTTCATTGTTACTTTCTTTAAGATCACTTTTTCTGTGTGGCTAGGTTTTTTTCATAGAGATTTGAACAGATGAACATAAGGTTCTCAGGTACAGTGAAGATGCTGATTGGGAATCTCCTGGCAGCAGAACCACCACAAACTTACAAGTGGTGCACATGATATCGAATGCATCGAGAAAGAGTATCCCAGAAGGGATATGGTTTAGATAATCTTCATCTTAATGATTTGCTTATATGCATACATTCTTTTTTATCCCAATTAAATATTTAATTTTCCTTCGGTTATAATTAATATGGAGTATATTTATATACATTCTATACTATTTATATATATTCAGTTGAATTTCCAATTGCTAGCAAGTGCTAATTTCCTGCTATTGTCTTCCTCCTTGGTTTAAGCCAGCATTTGCCAAAAATAAATCTGACTTTGAATTTCACTAGCATGTTTGAATGTTTTTCATGATACATTTAATTAGGGAGTTTTAGGTTCACCCTACACCTACAGTTATGTAGTCAGTGTGATTGTGAATGCAGCCAGAATAGGAAATCTTATTTTGAGATTTTGGACCATTTATGAAAACTGAGCAAAATAGCAGATAAGAACACACTTAAAGAGTAGCAAGCCGTTAGAGCTTTAAAATGATTTGTGAGAAATCAGTCAACTCTCACTTCTATAAAAGATGAGGAAACCAAGCCTCGGAAAAGTCTAACGACTTGCCTAAGATCATTCGGCCAGTTATCAGTAGAATTTAATCTTCTAATTTCATAATCCAGATTTTTTCCTAAAATGTTCACAGATCAACTTTTAGGTTTTAGTGCTAATGAAATTTTACAGGTAGTATAAAACAGTGGGTTAAACCTTGTTATTGGTTCCTGAGAAAAGGTTAGAATTCTACGTTATGCAGACCTTTTATAGATAGAACACAAAACTTTCCGTCATGGACTCTCAGCCCTTTGCTAGGTTAAATGTCAATTTTTAGGTCTGAAATTCACTGTGCGATATTTATGTTGTTAGGAGAAGTCTGAATTAAAGGAGAAATGAGTAGTTGGAAAATATCAGGTCTAAATTAATAAGAACTTATGTTTCATTTTTCACTCTGCCTTTCCCAATAATTTAAAACTACAGATAAACTTGGCTGTAAATGGTGCTCTGTAAAAATTTTGTTTGTTGTTTATGCTTCTATTGTACGTTGTAGAGTGGTTCCAGTCCTCTTTTAAATATAAAACCTGATAGAGACATGTAAGTTTTCTTTTAACTTCAACTAAATGAAAGACTCAAATTATACTTAACATTTTTAAAAACCTGCTAAATATATAGCTTTTGGAACATAAAATACTTTGCCATTATTTTAACTTCTCCCTCGTGTACAGCTTGAATGCTGCTCATTGCTATTTTCTGTTCTCTGGAGGTAGCCTAAGTAATTGGTTCTAGAAATATTTTTGGTTTTGGGGTTCTCATATTTTCATTAAATATTATTTAAAATTTTAACCTTTAAAATAATTTAATGTTTAGTAAATACTAAATAGTATTTTTTATGCTGCTATTTTTTTTAACTTCTTTGACTATATAAGTGGACTTTAGAACATTTGAAGAAGAGGAAATTTGACCAGGATTACAACAACCCCCCGGTCCCCATGTACTGCCACTTGGAAGGGCTTTTCCAGAAGGAGGGAGGGTTATTTTAAAGCAGAGTAGCTGAGGCGTTTATCTTTGGGGATTGTAATTTTTTATGCGTGTGGTAGAATTTGTGTAAAGCAATATGTCTCTGGATGAAGCACCTAATTGTTTCTTGATAAGGTGGAAGAGTGTTTAGTGTTGTTCCGAAATTTGTGTTAAATTGTTGATAAACAATCACTGATTGAGGGGAAACATGTTCATTCCAATTCAGCTAGACACAAGGCACTATATTAGTGTTGGTTCTGCTGGTATATATTTGGCCAATTTTAACACCTTTGGGCTTTAATCTCCTTACTTCTAGAAGGGACAGTATTAAGTATGATTATCTCAGTGCCTCCCCTTAGCTCTAGGTTATTTTCTATCTAGTTTAATACTGACATGTGAAAAATAGATTCAATTTGTAGATATGCCATAAAATAGTCTCTTGACAAGGCAGGACGTATACACTTTTGTGTATACATTTACTTTCTAATTAGATGACACTGAATGTGATTAATGAAGGTCAGCACTCAGGTTAATACAGATACAAAAAGTCCCCATTCTTTCACCAGAGAGACTAGTTGCTTTAACCTTGTAAGCTCTTGTCTGTATAGAGTCCCAGATAAAAGCTATGAGTACTTGGGTTTATTTGATAGGAAGTTCTTGGCAGTTAACACCAAAGGGTTTTTCCATAGTTCTTTGTATTGTTGTTTCTTGGTTTGTGCAGCAGTTGAGTTCAGTTTAGGGGCAGAATTTCCCTTCAACTCTCAGTGGACTTCACTGTTCTTTGCAGTGACCATGGCTATAAAAACCTCAAGAGTTACACCACTTTCATGAATAGTAATGGCATGTGTTGCAAATGTGAGCCTGTTTACAACATAATTTGCATTGCTTTGTCATTCTGTGGTAGTGAATATAGAATAAAATCTAAATTTTGTATCATGCTTTTCAAGGCTTTCCAAGCTCTATGGACTCTTCTGTAACCTCAGACCACTCTGCATTGCCTTCACTATGTTTTAGTCATGCTGGCCTTCTTCTCCTTCTATCGACATGTCGGGCATCTATCTGTCATAGTATGCTTGCATTTGCTGTTCTCTCTGCTGGAAAGTCTTCTAGATCTTTGAGTGGAGTTTAGGGGAAGTGGTGGGGAGTTCTTCATAATTCATGCCTCAGTTCCAAGGTACCTCTACATTAAGCCCTTTGCTTACCACCCAATTTAAATCAGTGTCCCCACTGCCATCATTTTTGTCACTTTTGTTTTCTTCATGGCTCCTGTCATTATCTGATATTATCCTGTTTATTTTTTGCTTATTTGATGAGTTATAACAGTGTTATCAGAGCAGGGCCTTTGTATTCCACAGCACATATTTGCTTGAAAACCACTAGGCTATACTTATTAGTTATAGCCTAATTGTTGAAGTATTGCAAACTGAAAAATAGGAAACTTCTAGGTTTGGTTTATAAGCAATTCATTTGTGATTAGTTTTAAAGTTTCACCTGAAGAATTATGAATAATAGACTATGTTGCTTCTGGTTGGACCATGACTTTCATTGGATATGTGTCCATTAGTCCCACATTCACTATCATCCATATATGTACACTGAGAATGAACACTGTATTACCATGTTATCTTGATATGAACCTGAACTGCAATGAAGTTGTCATTAGTTTAGACAAGAGCCTGTTGGCATTGTACTACGCACATATAGATACAGTAGGCAACTATTTTTTCACCTGTCTAATTCTCTCTCTCGTTGGACCACCCATGGCACTGATCTTCCCATCGTTGGATTGTCATGCTGTCTTGCATGTCCCAAGGGCACATAGCTTGCAGATCACAAGAAGCAGATCGGTATTTGTAAATCACATTTACTAGTTAGGAAGCGTGGAGAAAGATCTAGATGAAAGGAACCATAAAAGTAGTATTTTATTGGTGGACCAAAGACCATGGTAATAGTTGAAAGTGTTTAGGATTTGGGCTCCCTGGGAACATAGTCCTTGGGGAGGGGCTCCAATGGGAAAGGAAGGAGGATGGTAGAATGTGGCCTAAATAAACGCACTTGGGAGACAAAGGCCAAATGGAGCCTGCTTAGGGATAACTGAAGAGGTAGAAGTTTTTGAGAACAAATATGTTTTATAATTTGACCTAGGCTTGCCTTTTTTTTTTTTTTTTTTTTTTTTTTTTTTTTGTCTTTTGGTCCAAGTACTCTCGTTGTTACACAGTAATGTAATTTAGTACCTTGGTAATGTAGATAGTATGTCCCCTGGCTGGTAAGCGCAAAGATCCAGAGAAGCTGTTATTTTCATTGTTCATTCTTTCAGGAGTGTTTACAAGCCTAATTGAAGTTTTGGCACAGGGTAGCAAGGCATCTTCCAGTGATAAAGCAGCAGGCTATTGCTTATTCATTCCTAATAAATATCTAGGGATACGTTGTTTTGCCAAATAGCACTTAGCTTGCCTATTCTCCCTACCCTATTCCCACTGCTTATTCACCATTCATTTCCAAAATGGTAACTGGAGTTGATAAAGAATCTTAGTAAGTTCCAGAAGTTAATCTCATCCATGTACCTTTTAAAAAGCAGAAATTGAAAACTTAGTGACATTATTAACCTTTTGTTTGCATGGATAGTGAAGACCTATACCCTAGCATGCCCAAGCAGAAGATGGTCTATGTTCATTATCTGTTAAAATCCTCACTTTCCCCAAAAGAGGTAAGGGGAAGGGTCTTAATATTGAAATCCATACACTTTGGTTTTTCTCTTCCTCAGTGTTTGGTTTTTAAAAAGATTTATTTATTTATTTTTAAAGAGAGGGAAAGGAGGGAGAAAGAGAGGGAGAGAAACATTAGTTGTCACCCTGACTGGGTACACAACCTACAACCCAGTCATGTACCTTGACCTCGGAATCGAACCGGTGACCTTTGAGCTTTGTGGGATGATGCCCAACCAATTGAGCTGTACCGGTCCGGGCTCTTTCTCAGTGGTTTTAAAACACTTAACATTCAATTAGTACATGAATGAATGGACTACTGTTTGACACTGAAACCAGTATATGAATAGGAAAATGACATTTAGTTTGCATAAATGCAGAGTCCAGCATTGACCATTTTATTTCAGTTTGATTTTGATATTTTTTATTCTCTAACTTCTCTTCCCACGTGTACCTGCCACCCCTACTTCTAGCCAGTGGACTTCTGTCAAGAAATGTTCTTTGACCCGTAACTATTTGCCTCAATTACTACTCTGAGCCCCAGGGGATAGAGAAATGCAAGCTGGAAGCATAGGCATTTCCTCAGAAACACTCATTATTTGGTTGGGAAGACAGACCTGCTCAGTGTGGCCTGCAGAGTTCTGTGATCTGCTGTGATAGTGGTCTGATCGCAATCCTGTGGGGATTTGAAGAAGAACCTTTAAAACTTGCACTAGAAATGTTAGGAAAGGTGACACTTGGCCTGAGGTTTAAAAGATAAGTAAGAGGCCTTTAGATGGGGAATGGAACAAGTGAACCAGGCGAAGACAACTATGGAAAAGGTCACAGAGTGACCTGGGGTCTATCAGTTCTGTTATATAGTCAAAGAGAAGACTCTGGGCATGGGAATGACAACCAGAAAGGTTAGTGGAAGGTAGGGAGGGGCCCCTTCATTAAGGATCTTGGGATACCAGGCTAAGGAAAGGCTTTTTATATTGAAGTTTGTGTAGAGATGATAAAAGCTGGGAAGTGACCTACTCTTTTTTTATTTATTTTATTTATTTTTTAATAGAAACCATTCTGGGAGCTCTGTGGCAGATTAACACGTGGGTTAGGAAACTGGGTGCTGAGGTGTGAAAGGTGGATGTTGCCATAATCCTGGGGTGAGGTGATGGGGTGCACGGGTAGGCAGTGAGTAGATCATGAATTGGTTTGTGAAAGATGGACAGGCTGTAGTCTAGGATGTGGGGCAGTTGGCTGGATTTGGCCTCATTTACTAAGAGGCAACGAATGGAGAGATTGGAGAAAGCAGGGACCTGCCTTGACGGCGTGTTTATAAAAGGCCTGTGGGAATGGGACAAACACTTGGTTTATGGATTGGGAGTTTAGCAGAAATGTCTGGGCTGGAGATGATATTTGTAAACTATCACTTCACCTGATATTTGAATTGTGAAGCTACGTTAGGTCACCCATGGATGGGGTGTAGAGTTTTCTTTTATCTTGAAATGCAACATAAAGGTAAGTTAGTTGAGTTTTTCTTTGCCTCTTTTACTCTGCAAAATAATTCTTGAAAACTGATTAGATCAAAAGGCCACTGGGAAATGTCAAGATAACAAGCAGGATTTCCTGGTAGTCTTCCTGGTTGTGTAAACTGGGCATCTGAGGAGCTAACTTTTCTTCTCCACTAAATTAGTATCTCTTAATTTTTAAAGCGGGAAGCATGAACATAGAGAAGGGGATGTTTCTCCATACATTTTCATAATTATATGGGATGACTTGGGTGTCCCACAGCAAAGCGTTACTGTCAGGCTGTGTGCATCATCACGACTGTGCCAGAGTCGGAATGTCTCAGGCTCTCTGCTGCTGTCAGGAGGAAAGGAGTGCCCAGGCTTCGTTTTCTGGGGAAGCATCTTAAAGATTCTTTTAGCCAGTTCTAGGAAATGAAAGTAATTCAAGCCATATCCTCAGCGTAAGACCAAAGAAGTCACATGTTAATGATTTATTAAATGATTGTATTTTCTGTTGGGACATACTTTTCATGGATAAGAAAAATCATACTCTGTGTGTGTGTGTGTGTGTGTGTGTGTGTGTGTGTGTGTGTGTGTGTGGTATGCCATGTGTTATAACGAGAACTTCTCCAGTATTGACCTCACTCATTTCACATGATATAAGACCTCACAGAAAGGACTGAAAGAAGTTCTTGACTTTGCTGGTTATGAAAAGTTTTTGACAGCAGTACAGTGTGGAAATGAGGCCCATAGTTTATGGCCAGACCTGGCTTTGGAGGAGACCAAGGACAAAAATTAGAACATATGGAACTTATTTGAGAAGTAATTCCTAGCTATGACTAAGAGCCTGTGCTCAAATGCCTGGGAAAGTTTAAAAGAAAATCTTTGCAAAATAAATCATATCTCTTGTTTGCTAAATTGTAGGACTCAGATAATTTGGGATACTCATGGACTTCTGTAATTCTGTATTAAAGCTCTGAAGTTGTTTTTTTAAATTAATTTTTCCTGGTGTTATTTTTAACAACACTGTCATTCACTTTGTTAGTTTATTCAATTAAGGGATTATTTATTTCAAAAGATTATTTTCTCTTCCTCTAGCCCTCAGAAGTCCTTAAAATATTCACAGTGAGTAGTCAGGAAAGATATACTCTGTGTGTATGTATTAGCTTCTGGAATTTTTTTTTAACTGTACAAGTTCCAATTACAATGTTTCCTGTGTTTATTTATATCAAAGTATGTGACATAAACAGCTGAGTGTCGGACCAGGAAAGTTAACTAGGAAGAGCAGTACTTCTATAGTTGTGTTTCAGAAAGAATACCCCTGTTCGTCAGTTCCCAAACTTTAATTGGGTAGAGTTACGGTATGTGGGGGAAATGCTACTATTTTAAGTTAATAATTGCAGTGATCTCTTCCTAAATTTCTGTGTGTCCATGCCTATTTTTACTTCACCATTACAACACTACAACTAAGCATTTCATAAGCCAAGAAAAATCATTGTTAGTCAACTCAGCTTGACTTTTTATTACACATAAATATGGGGCCAGCACAATAGTGCAACTGTTTTTGGGATGCAGTCGAAAGTGCTTATCACTTTTTCGCCCTGGCTGGGTACCTCAGTTGGTTAAAGTCTTCTCCCAATACACCAAGACTGGGGTTTGATCTCTTGTCAGGGCATATACAGGAATCAACCAGTGAAGGCATAAATAAGTGGAAGAACAAGTCAGTGTTTCTCTCTGTCTTTCTCTTCCTTCCCCCCCTCTCTCTCCAAAATCAATTAAAAAAAGTTGCATATCATTTTTCAAAAAAATTGTAATAGGGAAAATATCTACATTTCAAAGTTTAGAAATTAGAAAGTAAAAAATAATCTCATCACTCCAACTCACAGACTTTTGTTTTCATAGCCATATTCACATTTCATATAACTTTATTTGGGAGCAAGTCTTACTTTTGGTCCTTCAGTGTAATCTTTATTATCTGGGAGTGGTGAAATGTGGACTCTAAGTTAGGCTGCCTGAGTTCATGTTTGTGACCTGGGGCCAATTACTGAGCCTCTTTGGGTCTCCTTTCCTTACCAAAAAATAGACATAATAATAGTACTTTTTCCATAGAGCTGTTGTAAAGTTTGAAGCAAAATGCCCTTGGCCCATAGTAGTTGTTTCATGTAATTGTTGTCATGTGGCTACTACTCTGTAATCCCTTTCTGCACTGACCTAGTGGGAGTGACCCGCTTGCTTCCCTCCTCCTTGCTGTCAGGCCTGTCATTCTGTAATTTACTCTCATACCCTAAACCCCTTTCCTGGTTTCCACGTAAAATCTATCAGCGCCATATTGTTTTTTATTTTCTTTTCCTTCAAGCTTTCAGTTCATCACAGCAGTGAAATCAGCCTTAAAAAAGGAGTAGGAAGAATTTGCAAGGTGAATGAGGTCTTAACTTCTCTCTCCATTTTAATGGCCATTTGTGTGATAATGGTCAGCCCTCTGTGAAGTATGATTTGAAGTGCAATAGTATATATATATATATTTTTTTTTTTCAAAACCACTTTTTAAGTAAAGAATGTTGTGTGAATATTAAAAGCCATAAATTAGCCCTGAGTGGTGTGGCTTAGTGGATTGTGTGCCAGCCTGCAAACCAAAGGGTCACTGGTTCAATGCCCAGTCAGGGCTCATGCTTGGGTTGCAGGCCAGGTCCCCGGTAGGAGATGCTCAAGAGGCAACCACACATCTATGTTTCTCTCCCTCTTTTTCTCCCACCCTTCCCCTCTCAAAAAATAAATAAATAAAATCTGTATAAAAAAGGCATAAATTAGTTATTGTTTTTTACAACTACATTTTTTCCTAAAGCTTAGCTTCATATTGCTGCCAATATAAATATAGATTGCTACCTATATTATACTACATAGACCAGAGTATATGTTATAGAAATACTTCTCATATTTTCAAAAATATTGTTTCCTATAGGTGGGTTGCCATCCTCAGTAATGTTGTGAGTAACAGCTTTTACTAAGTAACTCATTGCAGGTACCAATTATGGCTATAAGAAATAACCTTATTCACAATTTAGCATTGGTATGTGTCAGCCAAAAAGTTTGTTCAGTTTTTTTCCTACCATGGCTCTAGTAGTGCTTAGTTGTCTTTAATTTCATTTGAGACAATTTTGTTGGATTGTATTGTGACAGCTGTCACAGTGTTGTTTAAAAAAGAGCTTATCAAAATTGGTGAATTTTTGTGTATCTATTTTAATATCGATGATGGAAGAAAAGAAGCAATATTTTTGTCATATTAGGGTATTTTATTATTAAAAGGAAGGTTAAAAATGTAACTGAAATGCAAAAAAAAGATTTGTGCAGTGTATGGAGAAGGTGCTGTCACTGACCGAACGTGTGAAATGGTTTGCGAAGTTTCTTGGTACTATTGACATTTTGGCCAAATAATCCTTTGCTGTGGGGCTGTCTTATGCATTGGAAGATAGATGTCTAGCAGCACCCCTGGCTTCTACCCACTAGAAGCCAATAGCAGGAGAATGATGGCATGCTCAAAATATCTAAATCAATAGTTATTGGTGAAATGAAATATGTGTCTTTTATTTCATGGAAAAAAGTAAATGGACTCTTTGGCCAACCCAGTATGTTGAGGTAGGTATGGGAAGGCACTTCGCTAGGCAGTGACTATTAAAATAAATCAGTAAGGCATTATTTCCATCTTCACAGGGCTGGAAAGATGTGTGTGTGTGTATGTGTGTGTGTGTGTGTGTGTAAATAAATAACATGCAGCATGAGTACTGTCACTCTTGTTAGCAAGAAATGTGTGTCTAGCCAACATTTTGTGATCTTCCTTCAATGTCCAGATTCAGCTTCAGAATCCTTCTCAACCCAGCACCACAGAAACCTGCTGTTACTCAGATAGACTTGTAAGGCTAACACTGTTTGTTATCGGTGACATAGTATAATTTTTTTCAGGGTGTTGCTGTAGAAGACCAGAAATCCAAAATCTTTGCTTTGTATAAAAGTGAGTTTCTGCCCTGATCAGTATGGCTCAGTTAGTTGGCGTGTCATTCCCATGGACTGAAAAGTTGTGGGTTTGAATCCGAGTCACGGCACATACCCAGGTTGCAGGTTCCATTCCCGTTTGGGGCTCCTATGAGAAGGCAACCAGTTGATGTTTCTCTATCACATTGATCTCTCTCTTTCTCTCTTCCCCCGTTCCTCCTTCCTCTCCCTCTAAAAGCAATGGAAAAAAAATGTCCTTCGATGAGGATTTTAAAAAAAAGTAAGTTTCAGTGTAAAAAGTAGAAATGAGTTTCATGTTTAGGATATTAGGAAAGACATAATAAATTGGAAATGTTATAAGTCCACATTTTTAAAGAAATGCTTTAATAACTAGATAAAAGGAATCTTGTCAAGTTAGCACTTTTACTATAGTTTGTAGTTTAATAGTTGTATGTTCCAATTACATGTTTAGGGCTCCAAGCAGTGATATGCTAGTAAAAGTTAACTGCTCTCAGGAACTCAGGTGTGTGTGTGTGTGTGTGTGTGTGTGTGTGTGTGTGTGTGTAACCCTGATTTGTAATGCTTGCTGATTTCCATGGTGTAAATATTCCCACCTCAGCTGATTTCCACCCCAAGTCACTGAAGGCAGGTTGGGAAGAGATGTACCCAGTGGCTCCGGAGCTGCTGCGAGCCTGCTCCAGCGCACTGCCCGACCCCAGCCCACCTTCATAGTTGTTCTCAGTCACTTCCTGTGTTAGGTCCCTCTCCATCCTGCATCAGCCCTTCCTCCCTTCTCTCCCTCTCCTCTCTCCCTCTTTCCTTCCATCTTGTTCCCATCGTTGTAAAACTGCAATTGTAAATTGCATATACTTTGGGATATCTTAAAATCTTTTTTAAGATTTTAACAATCTGCATGGCATAAATACTGAGCAATTATGATTAAAATACATTAACATTCAGCTACTAAAATGTAATGGCTATAAAATGACTGAGGGACTCTGGGAATTTAATAAATTTTCATTTCTTTTATAAATTCACTGCTTAAATTCATAAATGAAGAATTTAAAACAGATGAGTGATTTTAATTTCTCTCCAAAGATATTCTTAGTACTGAATACCAAGAAGGGTGGAGGGAAATTGGCAGGAAGGAATACCATTAAAAGGTGAGGGGAGACAAATTTTAAATTACGCAGATTATCAATTTGTTGAAACTGCCTCCACCTGTCCTCGCATGTATAGCCGCTTTGACCCCTCTAAGCTAGGAGGTAACATCTGGAAAAGAATCTTCTCAAGGCCATGATTGGCTAAGCCCAGGATATGTAATGTTTCCGATTCCTGAGGTTTGGGAAGAGGGAGAGGAGTTGTATTTTTAACAGAATGAGGACACTGATATACATGGGACAGCTGTGTTACGGGGAAGTCTTTGCCATCTCTTACAGCGTTGACGAACATGAGAGCATCATTGGAACCTAATAGCAATGCCACAGAAGTACACACGTTCATCCCTTCTGGGGGTTCATGAAAATGTCCAAAGGTAGAGAGAAGACGAGTAGCCTCACTGGTATCTTTGAGAAATTTAGGAGTGATTGATTAACCTGTTGAAAGAACTGAACTTGTAGCATTTACTATATCTTTGTGAGCCTATATTCTCAAAGGTCGATTTAACCTGACCATCTTCCTTGTATAACCTTTGTGGTAACACAGCCACATATTCTATAAAAGTGCTTTGCTAAATATATACTTTTTGGTCAAAATCAATAGAAAAATATTTGTTACAGGAATGTACATACAGGATGGCAGGGAGTAATTTCAGTAGCTTTTAAGATGTCAATTCTAATTTGACCCTTTACATGTCTTGTAATTTATAGCTGAAAAACAGTTTGACCTTTTTTTCCTCTGATTTTTAAAAAGACTTCCTTATTTTAAAGTTTAAATGAAATGGGGTAATCAGAATCGCAGCAAGTAGACACAAGTTTGTGAGGAGGCAATGTGTTATGGTTATAGCTGGTGTTCACAAATGTTTTCCACAACGCTTGCATGCTTTATACATATTCTTAGCTTAAGAATATGTATATTCTCCTCCTGTTGGAGATTGCTGGTTAGGAGGAATGAAGGTAAGGTACTTTTAAAACAACAAACAAGCTAAAATAAATAATTTATCTCTCTGGTTCAAACAACACTATTCAGAGAATCTCATTTGGTGCAACCTAGAGTTATGACATTATTGGATCACAGTGGACTATATGAAATTTTGCAGTTTACCCCCCTCCTTTATTTCTGAGGTACATTCTGTGAAAATGGTCAATTCCTTCTTGGATGAATACTTTCTACTGTGTGCTCTTATGCGTGTAGATGGTTTCATTACAAAATAGCAGACTTTTATTCAGGGTGGTCATAGCTCCAGGAGCAGAGGTTTGCTTGCTATTTGCCCTGAAAACCACTGTGTTCCATTAAAGAAGCTTGACGTCAAGTGAATGCTGGTGAGATCTCACCCTCTCACACTGTGCAATTCCAGTGGCAACTTTGTGGTTCTCTTTTTAAAATGATACTTGTATTAAAATTGTCCTGCTCAAAAGAAAAGAATGGATTTATTGTTATTTTTAAATTTCCTAAATTGAAATCACTGGGGTGACATTGGCTAATAAAATTATATAGGTTGTGGTACCTGAGGTACACAATTCCACAACACATCATCTGTATACTGTATTGTGTGTTCACCACCCCAAGTCACATCCCCTTCCATCACCATTTATCCCGCTTTACCTTCTTCTACCTCCTCCATTCCCTCTGGCAATCACCATGCTGTGGTCGGTGTCCATGAGTCTTTCTTTTTCTTCTCAAAACAATTAATTTACTAGGAAGCAAGTACAACTTTATAATAATAAGCTCTTAATAATAAGATCATTATACATAAAACATAAAATTTAATCTTTGTAAACAGGCTATGAGAGAAAGGCATATCATCACCTTCATTATTCAGAAAGGGAAACTGAGACTTGGAGAGTTTGAATAACTACCAAGATTGCACTGTTGTCAGGGCATAAACCAAGAATTAAATACAAACTGGTGCCCTCTGTGGACAGTGTACTACTTATACTTATGTCCTGAAATAAAAGGGGGTTTCATGTAGCGCCATTCTTCAAAACCTTAAATTTCTTTTCCTGATATATTCCTATAATAAAAGTATTGTTACTGGTTAAAATAAAGACAAAAGTAATATTAAATGTAAGTAAGAGTTGCATCTAAATCTATGTGGTCCAACGGGCTGGGGTTCATAATGGAACACTGGCTTCCTCAGTAGAATCACACCATCCAATATAGAAGTTAGTGACCTTTAAAGTAGAAATTGAATGGATCACTGTGGTACCTACATAACCTTACATAGCACTTTTTAATTTTTAGATAAAGACATGGTTTTCTTAGAGTGATTTGCTCATATTGAATGATCTAAAATATAATGCACTTAGTCTTTGACTTCGTATTACTTATCGTATGAAGGTGGTGTTCATATGTCCATCATCCGCAGTTTATGTGAGTTTTGGCGTTTGAGTTCTACATTAGAAAAACTGAGTTTAGTGACCTGGAGAGGGACTGTCTCTTACATAGCTCTGGAATGTTAACTTGAGTAGTGTGCAGAAATGAGCCTCAGGCTATCCCTGGACTATTTGCCAGAGCTTTTTATCCATATAGCTCTGTAAATTGCATGGTCTCTTGTAGCCCTCTTAAACAGTTGCCTCAGATAGTACTGCAGAATATCATTAAATATTCTTTTCAAACCTTTACACTCTTTCAGCACTTTGAAAGTTTGAGGTACAGAGTAGTAATCTCAACAGCCTGGTGCTACTGAGTTTGTGGCCTGGTAACGGGACACTGTCGAGCCTGAATAATGATGATCTGTGACTGGCATCAACACTGAACCAACACCTGGGAAGGGGCGAGAAAGCCGAGGTGTAAGGAGAGTTAGTCCCCTTTCAGATTTCTTTTAGTGCATCCCCCCTGCCTTCGTTGGGCAAACACATTGTGATAAGGTTCCCAGCAGTGACCAGCAAGCCTGAAAATTCCTGTAGGATAGCACTAAAAAATCCAGGGTCTATTTACTTAGAGGGAAAAAACAAACATGTGTGGAGAATCGTTCATCTAACTACTTAAAAACATTTCTAACCATTACTTTTCAGTGATTTATGGGCACTCCCATGTAGCTGGTTATCAGAACCACCTGAAATAGCACAAGAAAAGTGACAGGAAAGTTGAGTTGCCTGGCTCAGTGCGACTCAGCCCCAGTGACGGTGCGTGCACCAGGCAACGAACACGGTGTTGTCAACCACGGTCCAATATCAGACTTGCTTCTCTGCTACAGAAAAATAACTGCAATAGCTGGTAATTATTTTTGAATTCTAAAATGGACCAATATCTATAAAAAAAATAAGTTGTTTAAGCCCAAGGTTAGGTAATGGTTAAAAATATAAAATAGTTAATAAGTGAATTTTGTCTTATTGGAATAGGACCTTTCCAGAAGCTTGCGCGATCACTGTGTAAGGAGAGTAGCACTGAAGTTGCTTTTGTAATGTTCCTAAAGCCTCTTAGGAAGGGGTCATGCAAAGTAACACATTCCACAAATATTATGGGATCTTGAATCTCCTGAACTCTGTGACTTGATTTTCCCCCTAGTGTTACCTTCTGGAAGGAGTTTCATCAAGCTTCTTGCATAACTCTGAGAAGAATGACTTTTACAAAAGCCAAAATTGCATTTCTCTAGATTTGAAAAAAAAATTGTGAGATTTAATCACCAGAGTTGCACCCTGATTCACATTTTTAATTATGGTTTTCCACCATTTGGTATGTTTTTTTTCCTTTATTATTCAGTAGCAACAATAAGCCTTTTAAACCTACCAAAACTTAAAATGCCTTCTTTGCGTCACATGTGGATCACTTCAGAATTGAAGAATTCCACCCATGCGGTGGAGCAGTGCGTGGGGGTGGAGGGCACGCGTTCCCCCAGGGATGCGGAAACGTGAGGTCAGACGCAGCCGCGCTGGGTTGTAAATCCACGTTGTGCCCTTTGAGTGCTGGCATTTCCATTTTGATCTCTTGAATGTAGATCACACATTGTGAACAGCAGCCCACTGACTGCTCACAAAAGAAGCATCATATTTCAGTTGTAAAACCACATATATGTTATAATCACTTATGAAAAAATTAGGTTCCCGGTAATCTACTGTTGTAAATGGGTACTCTGGACAGGCACAGTTCTGTGAAATTAATTTGAATTTTATTTACTACCTTTGAGTAACCATGTTTTAGGTCATCTTGGGAAGTTCTAAGACTGCTTACAATAATTCGGAACACATAGTAGACATTATGAATTCTGTGAAGCAGCAAACATTTATTGAAAGTCTGTCACATGCCAAGTCTATGCTTGTTATTTGTGAAATACACACACACACACACACACACACACACACACAAATACAATTTTGTAGAAGCCTTAAGATATAGGGATGAAGACCTGACTCTTAGTTGTTTCGGTGCCGAGATTCAAATGGAACTGGGGATAATTCACATGCTCACATCTTAATACATTCCAGATGATTTTTAGATTTTGCATGTCATGACATTAAAATTGACTTTAATTCAGTATTGTGAAGAACTTTGCATATTATTTGGTACATAGTAAACACTCAGTAAATCCTATCTATTGTTATCTATCACTTTGGATGTTTTCTCTGTCACTTTTTTCTGTTTATTATCTCGAACTTTTTTTTATTCTTTCAGCTTTACATTAATAGAATGAGAAAAGGAGAAAAAGAAAAACAATAAGCAAATCCAAAAACAAAAGAAAAAATGAAGAAATACAGAATAGAGATAGGAAATAATATGTGCTCATGGGGTGGTTGTTAATTATTGTATTTAATTTGTTATATCTCAGGTTTTGTTTTATTCTCAGATCATATTTAGATAATAGCACCATAAGGGGTTTGTCAAAGATTTAAACCACTGGATATGAATGTGGGTTCCAGTGTCTTAGTATACCTGTCCACTCCCTTCTCTAATCCTTCCATCCCAGTTTAAAAAAAAAAAAAAAATTTTATTCATATTGATTAGTTCTACCATTTTGAGGTGGTATATCCACTGAAGTAGTTCTTTGAGTCTTCCTTTGGCATCAAACTAATAGTTCTTAATAAGAGTTAAATTCATTGTCTTAATTATTTCTCTACCAAACATACTCCCTTCTTTTCACCCTAGTTGTTGTATGTGCCCTGACGGGTAATCGAACCCACAACCTTGGTGTATTGGGATGATGCTCTAACCAACTAAGTTACCTGGCCAAGGGCCTCTTTTACTCTAGTTCTTAATGTGATGCCAATGTTCCAGTGTCTGAGGTAGAAACGTTAGTGTCACTTTTAATTCATCTACCTTTGTTTTGGAAACAAACAAACAAACAAACAAACAAAAAAAAAAACCCCGAACTGTCTCTTCAATCCCCTGCTGCTCACCTGTCAGCTTTGCAGGCACCTGATCTGGTTTCTCATCACTTCTAACTGGAGTTTCTCTCCCAGCCTTCCCGTTGGCATATTATGTATTCATCGCTTCACTTTCAAAATGTCCTACGTATTACTCGCTTCGTAGAACAAGTTTTTGTAACATTAAAAAAATCCTCTGTTCAGAAACCAACATTCATTCTATGTTCAGGCTGCTTTGCCTGATTACGGGTATAATTCACCCTTGCCTTACTTATCTCAATTGAGTAAACTACTCATAATATATACTCTTTTCTCCGGTTAGAGCAATGTTCGCATTAATTAATAATAATAACATATTACTTCTTTGGAGCCTGCTCTGTGGCAGAACTGTTGGATACGCTTCACATTCATTCTGCTATTCCCGGTTTTAAAAAGTTGAACGGGGGCCTGCAGCACGGTCAGCGCGCTCACCGTTCGGATGCACTCTGAGTGAGGGCTTAACGAATGCTCTCGTCTGTGCTGCGCCGCCCTTCCCACGTGCTGTGCTTGCTTCTGCCCCTTTGCCTTTGTCCATGGTGTTCTTTTTTCCTAGAATATTTTTTTTCCTTTTGGTGTATCCAATTTATATCCACTACCGAAAGACTACATCAACTCATTTAGTTCTCATGGATCTTTCCTGTTGTCAGAATCCTAATATATTTATAAGGAGTTTGGCATAGTTTACTGTGTAACTCCCTTCAATGTAATCAGTTTTGACTTTTACTTTTTCCAAAATTTTTAACAGTGCTTTACGAGCATCAAATACTTTTTGAATGAATATATGCCTCTCTTCTCAAATAAACATTAACTTTCTGGAAGGTTTAGCCCATGTGTTCATTTTTTCCCATCCCCACAGATCTCAGCAATGAGCTTGGTATATATGTAAATACCTAGTTATTGGATGTGGGAGAGGCCAAGTCATCTCTGTCTTGTGGGACTTTCATGGGAAAATGCCTTCTTATACTGTGTGCATAGATACACTTCAACCAGAAAGGGCAATACAGTAGATTCAGAGATAGAAATAAGTAAATACAGAATGAGATTCATTATCTCTGTTTATTTGGCAATATTAAAAGATGTCCATTTTGAGCACTTACTGTGTGTAAGGCCCTGAGCTATGGTGTTTTACACTCATCATCTTAGTTCTGAGAGCCAAGTCCTCGGGCAGATGATGCAGCTGTGCTCAGAAGGGTCACATAGCAGCCTGGGAGCAGCAGAACCCGGTCTGTTTTGAATACGTGTGCTGACTGCCTATCATCTTATTCAGCCTCATTTTTGGAGTTTTCACCCTTTGAGAAATACCTCCCTGTCGAAATTCTGTAACTTCAAATGCATTAGATCATGCTTGTTTCCAGCAAAAACATTCAGTAAATGTTAGCCTTTATTTTTGCTCTTTTTCCAAATTACGCTGAAGTGTTCATGACACTTCCTTGTTGTGTCTCCTCATATGAACTTAACTTTAAAGGCAGAATCCACTATTTATGTTTGTGAAATCTGGACATTTATGTGTGTGTTTATATGTATTTGGGCTTCCATGAAAGCAAAGAGGACTTAGGGAGTGAGAATGAAGACTGAGCTACTTTGCTACTGTTCTCAGTCACCCCTCTTTAGTCAGAGGCCTGTGCAGTGTCTCTGGAAGGATGTCCATCTGTGCTCTCCAGTGGGAGTGAGGTGATGGATGTCCGAGGTGGCCACAGATGCCTCCACCGAGGTATTCAGACCCTCGATGTTTTAGAAGGAAACTTGAATGTTGATCAACTTTCTGTGTGCAAGATATTAGCTGTCTTCTTAAGATCTGTCATCTCATTTTTATGCAGTATAGACAATGACAGAATCTTGGAAGGCATGGACACTCTAGATTTTTATTTTTGTGTATGCTTTCTCAGTGCATTTAGACTCTAGAATTTAAGAACTAAAACTTGACTAGAAAATAACCAGCTTAGTGAAAATAAGTGAAAGTCAAACCTTTTTATTGGAATTTTAAAATTTTGATAGAATTTCAGACTTGCAGAAAAGTTATAAGAATAATATAAGGAACTCCTGTACACACTGTAACCTACTTTAAAATAGAGTAATATATTAAAACATTTTTTCATTAGCATTTACTAATTATATACTAGCTCATGTTATCACAGTGGCAGAATAAATTTTGTTAACTTGGCCTGCTCTCCCTGCCCCACCAGGCTTCACTGAGATGTCATTGACATACAGCAGTGTGCGAACCTAAGGTGCACCTGCTGATTTGATGCATTTATGTATTGCAGAATGATTGCCACCATGGTGTCAGCTAACACCTCCATCCTGTCACACGATTACCATTTCTTTTTGTGGTCAGACATTTAAGACCCTACATTTAATTTTAGTGCTCTTTAAAGGATTTTTTAAATCAAGATTTCCTTCCAGCATGATGTTAACTTTTAGAAACGTTTGTCTCCTTGCGTTCAGTCCCTTCGCGCTGCGCCGTAAACCCTCTCCCAGTATTTTCACAGATCAATATTAAAAGGTTTATGTTTTAAAGCATCAGGGAACTTCCAGTTTAGAGTTTGGAGCTAAAATGCTGTTCATTGAGAAATGATCAGATACTACTTTAGTATGGTTGGAAATATGAGAATATTCAGGAGAATCCCAAGTGTAAGGATTCTAATGAAATAGGAAAAAAAGTAAGCATTATTTTGCAATTGTATAATTATGATGTTCTACTGGCAAAAATGGAAGAGCTTTTATGTGGTTGAACTTAGAAATGATGCTTGAATTGACTACATTAAAACAGTGTAATTAAACGTATTTATAAATTTAATATCCAAGCTGATATTTCATAGTTGTATCTTAGAAAAAGAAATTTAAATACTTAAACCAAGATACTCCATGTGTACTTATTTCCACATTTTGTTAGGATTAAGTGAAATAATTTGCAAGAACAACTTAATTATAAAGTAGAAAGAGACTATAATATGAGAGGTATTTTTATTTCACTTATAGAAGCAAACAAGAAAAAACTGTTTATTTAAATAAGGTAAATAAAGGAGTCATCTTTTATTAATAGTCACATGAAATTATACAGAAGTTAATGTATTTGCATTTTTAATTTCAGATTCAAAATGCTAACGATGTATTAATTGCGCCACTTGAGAAATTTCGCAAAGAACAAATAGGTGCAGCAAAAGTAAGTGTTATATTTTACTTTTCTTCAGATGTTTCCTTGGTAATTAGAGATGACATAATTTCAGATGTTAACATTTTTGAAATTAAAATGACCTTTTAAAATTCTGTATGTCATTTTTAACTTTTGCACTGAGCCTATTACAAGGACTGGAATTCTTTTAAACATAAAAGATGTTAGTCTTGACTTCCGGCCAAGATGGAGGCGTAGGTGGACACACTGTGCCTCCTCTCACAACCAAAATTGAGGACAACAAAGATTTAGAAACAAGAAAACAACCAGAACTCATAAAAAATTGGACTGTATGGAAGTCCAACAACCATTCATTCAGACCGGTAAGAGGGGAGGAGTCGCAGCAGGAAAAAGTGGAGGTGCGGACCGGGCACGCAGGCAGCAGCAGTTAGCAGATCCCAGGTGCACAGGCGGCAGCTAGCAGACCCCGGACTTGGGTGGCAACTGTGCAGACCCAGTGAGGCCGCGCAAGGCGGCTGGCTGACCAGGTGGTCCCACACTGGTGCGCAGATTATCCAGGCGAAGGGGAAGCAGCAGAAGGGACTAGAATCGGAGAGTGAGCAGAGCAAGCGCCATTTCTTCCTCCTGGACCCCGCCCCCACATACAGCGCCACTACCCAGCGACTGGGCTGCTCCGCCCTGGGGAACACCTGAGGCTCTGCCCATCCCTACATAACAGGCGCGACTAGACCAAAAAAAAAAAACCAAAACAACCAACCAACCAAACAAACAAACAAAAAAATCCCTAAACAAAAAAGGCTCAAACCGGAGAACAAATCAAAGCCCCACAGCCAATTTATCTAAGCGACGAAGAGATAGTCAACCTAACAGATGCACAATTCAAAGCCCTGGTGGTCAGGATGATCACAGAATTGGTTGATTTTGGTCACAAATTAGATGAAAAAATGAAGGCTACAATAAGTGAAATGAAGAAAAACACACGGAACCAATAGAGATGGGAGGAAAACTGGGACTCAAATCAATGGAGTGGACCTGAAGGAAGAAAGAAACAACCAAACAGAAAAGAAGGAAGAAACAAGAATTCAAAAAAATGAGGAGAGGCTTAGCAACCTCCAGGACATCTTTAAACGTCCCAACATCCGAATTATAGGGGTACCAGAAGGGGAAGAAGAAGAGCAACCAGTGGAAAACTTATTTGAACAAATAATAAAGGAGAACTTCCCCAATCTGGCAAAGGAAATAGACTTCCAGGAAGTCCAGGAAGCTCAGAGAGTCCCAAAGAAGTTGGACCCAAGGAGGAACACAC
>PVKU01011122.1:0-46093 GCA_004027475.1 Anoura caudifer | reverse complement strand
TCTCAGACCACAACAGCTTCATCACAGGCCATGGCAGCTTCCCCACAGGCCAAGGCAGCTACCCCAAAGGCTAAAGCAACTTCCTCACAGGCCACAACAGCTTCTCCTTAGGCCAAGGCAGCTTCTCCCCAGGCATGGCACAGAGATTCAAGGAGGTCATTTCAGCTTGAGCCTTTCGGGGCATGACTTGAAGCCTAATGTTAGATCCAAACTAGTTTCCACAGTTCTGTGTTTCCCTCTGGAATTACTTCTACTGCATTGAAATACAATCGCACTTGACAAAGGCAGTGATTAAGCCAGCATTCTAGCCTCTTGCTGGACAGCTGATTTCATTTCTCACCACTTATTTCAGTTGGCAGGTCCAGCAAACAACCATGGTAAAGAGGCCAGCCTGTGAAATTCATGAGGGAGCCTTCTGGGGTTTGCCCCTTCACCTTTCAGCAGGCAAGTAAATCATGCCTGTCTAGACGGAAGAGCCCTACCTCCCACTGCTTTGCAGGCTGTGTCTGCCACACTGAAGGAGTCAGCTGCAGTTCTCCAGTTGTGGTGACATGAGCCACATTTACAGCATCAGAACATGTAGAAGGAGGGTTTGCATCCTGCCCCAGGGAGAATTCTCAAAATGACATCAGTCCACTCCTGCTCTGGTGTCCTTATTTTCCCTGACTGTCCCAAGAGTGAGTCTGTGGTTCACTCTCTACGAACTAGAGTCCTTGCTTTTGTTCCCATCCAGTATTTTTCACAGCATTTTAATGTTAGCATTTTAATAAAGTTTTGGTTAGCACACAGCTTAGGAATTCATAGCATTGTTAATATTTGAATGTGGATCTCTTTAAGATTCTAAATCTTTTTATTTGGCTTTCACTTCCTAAAGGACAAAATTAAGTCCGTTAAGATAGGAATCACACCAATTATGAAAATATTAAATATAAGATATATGTGAGCTATAATATATGCATATATATCCTGTAAGCTATACAATATAAGCATACATGCTATGCATATAATATGATATATAGTTATGTGATGTATTTAGTGTGTATATAAAATATAACTATATAGTAGATATATAAAACATACATGTAATCTATTTAGCATACATATGTGTAAATATACACAAGAATCACATCAACTATAAAAATTTAGTATAAATATGCTGATTTAGTATAAATATAAGTATTAATAAATGAAATTAATAATAATTTAGTCTGTTAAAATGAGAACCACTTCCAATATAAAATATTAATTGTAAGATCTATATGTAGTATAATACACATATGTATCTTATAAGCTATACAAGCTATGCATACATGTAATGTATTTATTATAAAATATATAAAATAAGATATATAATGTGTATATATGGTATATTTAATATATATACATGTATGTGAACACACACACACAGCTTTGCTAAGTGTCTTGTGTGAGTAAAACCCAGAATGAAGATCATCTCTTTATTAGAAGAGTTTAAAAATTTATCTGGAAATGTACATAAACACTGAAATTGAGAATTGTGTGACAGGGCAGCATGAATGAGAACAGTAATCATTATTAGACTAGTACACATTTTTCTTGATAAATTGTCATCGCTTATTCATATACCCATGGAAATATTACTAATGGGTCCTGGGTGGTGTGGATCAGTGGATTGAGTGCTGGCTTGTGAACCAAAGGGTAGCTGGTTTGATTCAGAGTCCGGGCACATGCCTGGGTTGCCAGCCAGATCTGCAGTAAAAGACGCGCAAGAGACAACTGCACATTGATGTTTCTCTCCATCTCTTTCTCCCTCCCTTCCCCTCTCTCTAAAAATGAATAAATAAAATCTTAACAAAAAAGAAATATTACTAACAGAATACCCCTTTCCTAAGGACTGTAATGACCATGAATATTTTGGAAGTAATTTCTCATTTTACTTAACAAGAACAAAAAAGTAAAGCAAAATAAATAAATGTTTTGTGACTTGCAAACTGGTGTGAAACCAGCAAGTCCATCATTCAAGTAAATGTAGGTTATCTGCTCCTTTTGGGATGTCCTAACTACCAGGACAAGTTCCAATCTTTATTCTTAAATGTCAGAACATACGAAGGATCAGAAAAAGAGAGGGTCTTACAGCCTTCTAGGGCAATTTACTGTGTAGATTCCCATAAACTCCTACAAGAAGGTAGCAAGAATGAAGGGAGAGAGAAACGTTCTTCAATGCTTGATTGCATTCTAGGAAAAGCCAAGAAGCTACATGATTGCAGACCTGGGCTTAGAAGGAAGGGGCCATCTGGGAGGGTCCAAATTGTCAAAAGTGTTCCTATTACATGGGTTGCTCTGAGACTATGCATCCAGTGTTGACAGTCAGGCAAGGAGAGACTGTCCTCAATCAGAATCCTGATTTGTGGTGCACAGACTTGAGAAAGCACACATGGAGACCCAAGAGGTATTCTTGCAACCCTTGTGTGCCTCACCATCATGAATAGAAGGTGCAGCTTCCCAAAGGAAATGATGTTGTGATTAGAGAAATGATGAAAACAAGGCAAACTAAAGAGAATGATATTGTTAAATATGTGGATAGTGCATAACATGCATAGGAAACCATTTTTTTACTAAATGAAAAGTTATCATAAGATCCATCAAATTTATAAATATAGGGTCTTCAAGAAGTTTTCCAGAAAGAAACCTGCTTTTCACATTTGTTAATTCTAACAGTTTTCTGCTGGAGTCTTTAGGATTTTCCATCTATAAGATTGTATCATCTGAAGAAATAGTTCCTTTTAGCAATTCTTGTAAGACAGGTCTAGTGGTGATGAACTCCCTTGGCTTTTGTTTATTTGGGAAAGTCTGTGTTTCATTTCTAAAGGACAACTTTGCCAGATAAAATATTCTTGGTTTGCAGGGTTTTTTTTTTTTTTCTTTTAGTACTAAATCATTACACTCTCTCCTGGCCTTCAAGATTTCTGTTAAAAAGAATATGCAGATAGCCTTCTGAAGGTCCCCTTGGATGTGAGGATTTTTTTCCTCTCTTGCTACTTTTAAGATGGCCTGTTTGTCTTTGATTCTAGACATTTTTAGAAAATGATGTTTCTTGTAGAAGAACATTTTGTGTTGATATTTTAGGGAGATTTATGAATATCATGAAATTGGATATTCAAATCTCTCCCCAGATTTAGGGTGTTCTCAACCATTATTTATTTAAATAAACATTCTGTTGACTTTTACACTTTCTTCTCCTTCTGGAACTCCAATAATGTATAGATGTTCTGTTAACAATATCCTTAGATAGTTTCTCTTAATGATATTTTTAGATTATCTCTCTTAATAATAACTCATAGTTCACATAGGCTTTATTTGCCCTTTTTCATTCTTTTTTCTTTTTCTTCTGTGACTATATAATTTCAAGTCATCTGTATTCCGCTTCACAGAGTTTTTCTTCTGCTTGATTCTCTCTTACATTGATGCTTCCTATTGCATTTGCTTATTTCTTCATTATAATCTTCAGCTCCAGAGTTTCTGTTATACTTATTATTTTTTATGATTTCTATCTCTGTCAAACACATTTTGTTCATGTGTTGTTTTCTGATTTCATTGAATTGTCTTTCTGTGCTTTCTTGTAGCTCACTGAACTTTGTTAAAATGGACATTTTGAATTATTTATTGGGCAAATGATGGATCTCCATTTCTATGGGATCAGTTACTGGAATATTGCTGTGTTCCTTTGGTGGTGTCTTGTTTCTTTGATTTTTCATCTTCCTTGAAGTCTTGCATTGCCAACTTCTCATCTGAAGAAGCAGTCACCTCCTCCAGTGTTTACTGACTGTCTTGGGGAGAGAAATACCTTTCTTCAATTCTGTTAGGGGTCCTGAGGCTTTCTTAGATCTTTTGTATGGACATGCCTGCTTCATAGTTCTTATTCCTTCTTGTGGGACAACTCTTAAGATTGTATACATTTTATCAATCCTGCATAGTTAGTCCAGGTGCTAATGGTCTCCTGTTGGTTCATTTTTCAAGCATGTTACTGTTACATCACTGATTATGTCATTATATATTTGGATGGGAAGTCTACTTTGTTCACTGAATATGAGCTTCTTTAAGTTAGGCCTATGTATTCTTCATCTTTGTACTCCAGTTCATGGGCAATTATTGGCACACTGTAGCAGCTGTTCTATAATGTTGGTGGAGTATAAAAATGAAAATTAAGAATTAAAAATGGCCTCAAACTCACAAATGCATCATCATTTGGAGATTTTTCAGAAACTTATCTGTGGCATACATTCATTACTAATGGAGTAGAAATTGATGTTAATTTTCTAGAATTCAATTTTGCAATACATATCAAGAGCTTTGAAATGTTAGTATTCTTTGAACCATAAATTCTGCTTCTTTAATGTGGTCCTCAAAAGGAACTTATGGATGCCAAAATAAACAAACCTTATTTTTCATTTGTAAGTTATGGTTGCTCAAATCAAAATAAGTTAAGCAAAAAGTGGAAATGTAACTGCTCTTAACACTAGAAAGAATTCTAAACTTCACATAATTGAAGAAAGAGTTGCAACACCCAGGGCCCACCATCAGGTAGTTGGAACTAGTACATGCCAAGACTCCCCTGGATGTCATCTATCATTCCTCTTTGCTAGTTTTACTTGACTTTATTCTTCAAATAGGTTTCCTCTCAAAGAAAATAATATGACCCCCAGCAGCTGCAGATTCCCATGGTCTCTGCTTTAGCAACTCCAGAGGTAAAAGAGCATTTCTTATTCTCCTACTATCTGTCTATTGAACCAGAAAATGCCATGGATTGATTTACTTAGGTCATGAAATCATCCCTTGACTATTCATTGTTTGCAGGAGAGTGATGAAGTATGTCAATGAGCCAAGAGAAAGATACCAGACAATCAAAAGGATAAACACATAAATAAAGCATAAATCTACCATAAGTCAGAGGATTAGTTCCAGTACATGCACCATATTACAATATTAAAAATGTTAAAACATATTTCTGGAGATAGACATGGAATTAAATAACATATCACCTGAAAATGTAAAACATTATACAACCATTAAAATTGACTTTACAGAATGTTTAAGGATATGAAAAGATGGTCAGAATAATATAGCAAAAACAAGACATAATTGAAATTCTCTTTAGAGTATAGAACTATAGGTTATTTTCCTCTTAACAATTTTTTAGATTTTCTGAATTTTTATACCGATTTATTTTGCCATACAAAATATTTTTAAATACCTAATAAATATCAGGAAATGTAATATACTGGCTGATGTTAGGGCTGTCAGATGAGAGTTTGTAGGCTTGGTAGAGAAGCAATATGGAATTCACATGATGGAAGATTTACAATAGCGTTTGTTTCACTGCTGTTCTCCTCTGTAGGTCCAAAGCAGTACTTGAAGCTTGGGAGTTATAGGAATAATATGTTTTTGTTTCTCATTAGAATCTGTCATAGGAGTATGTGGGTGTTGCCTGAAGCTCTTCTAGAATTGAACTTTGAGATAAGTCATCCAAGAATTAATATTCTGCTGGTAATGTACTCAAAAGAAAGCCAAATTATCTAAGTTTTGACAGTGCATGTTGGGGCAAGTTTTAAAACCCAAATACATTGCATAGCCAGTGACAAAACAATCTTGGATCTCATTTCCCCCCAGATTATAGATATATATAATCTGAGGTATAATTGACAAATAAAAATTGCATATATTTAAGGTATACAATGTAATGGTTTGATATGCATGTAAATTGTGAAAGTATTAGCGTAATCAACTGATTAACACATTCATCACCTCACATAGTTACTACTTCTTGTGTGTGGTGAGAACACCTATGATCTAGTCTCTTAGCAAATTTTGAATACACAGTATAGTATTAGGAACTGTAGTCACCATGCTCTATATTAGGTCCCCAGAACTTATTCATGTTATCATTGAAAATCTTTATCCTTTGGCCAAGAGCTCTCCATTTTCCCTACCTCCCAGTCCCTAGCAAACCTATTGATCTACTCTCTGCTTCTAAGAGTTTGACTTATTTTGGATTCCACATGTAAGTGAGATTATATAGTACTTGCTTTGTCAAGTGTACCAAGAATACATAATGGAGAAAAGATAGGCTCTTCAATTAATAATATTGGGGAAACAGGTTATCAGCACGCGAAAGAATGAAATTAGTCCCTCATCTTACACAATACACAAAAATTAACTCAAAACAGGTTAGAAACTTAAATTCAAGACTTGAAACCATAAAAGTCCTAGAAGGAAACATAGGGAAAAACTCCTTGACATTGCTCTTAGCAATCAATTTTCTGGACATGACACCAAAAGCACAGGCAGCAAGAGCAAAAATCAATAAGTGGGATGACATCAAACTAAAAAGCTTCTGTACAACAAAGGAAACAACAAAATGAAAAGGTAATCTACAGAATGGGAGAAAATATCTGTAAACCATATATCAGACAAGCGATGAACATTTTAAAGGTCAAGCCCTAATTTATGAAAGTCTTTTGTATTTTCCACTGGAAGAGCTAATATAAAACCCTATGGGAGATTGCCATAGGCAAAAGGTATGAAAGCAGGTCAAAGAAATCAAGTTACTCTTCAGGCAAACTCAAGATAGAACTGATGGAGTTCTTAATAGATCCCCTAACTGTAAAATACTGATTGTAACTCTGCAACCACAAGAAATTCAAATCCCTTGACATTGCTATCTCCATGAATTACAGTGACTTTTATGGAAGGGAGATATTAAGTTTCTTAAGTATCTAGCTGAAAGTTTTTTGAAGCTATGAAAGTAAGTCAGTCATAAACATGTCTTATTTCACTTATACTTGGCAAAAATCCCAGGTATAAGTGAACAAATGAATGTCATAAAGCAGGGACAGAATTTAGTGAGAAGGAGTGCCTATGTGTTTATGCTGAAACTAAAGTTTTCTTTTTATTTTCATGAATAGTTAAATAATGTTAATAGCTTGTGAAATTTCTTCTTGAGTCACTGAGAATGATGACAAAATGTCCCAAACGCAGACAAATGAGAACTGTTCTTAGACATCTGCTTTTCAACTCTACGTTAAAGATGGAAGACATAGTGGGATTCAGGTTGAGATATTTACTACTTCAACTCAGTGGACAATGGGCACTCCTCTACAACACTTTGGGCTATAAAGATCTAATGTAAGAGAAAGTGAAACATATCTCAATAACTTTGTAGGGAAAATGGCTCAGTCTTTACTTTTAGCTGTTTTGATTTGAGCTCCCTTTAAAATAAAGCAGCCACTGGTCCATGTATGATGCTTTGAAAATTATCTTTCCTTGTCCTGATTTACTGATCTTTGGACACAAATTGCATTGTGGCCAAACGCTCCAACACACCTGTAAATTTGGAGCATATCTCCAAGTCAGAACAAAAACAAAAACAAAAACAAAGATCAAAAGAAAAATGCCAACTAAAGTATCTAGCCTTCAACTGTCTTTACAGTCTTGGCTTGTCTGAGAGCTTCCTTGTTTTAATGGCACATGACCTATCCTATCTCCAAACTTTTGAAATCTGTTGCCACTTTTTATTTTTTTATTGAGTTGTAAGTCTTTTTTTATTGATTTACAATAAGAAAGTAGGTTTATTTATTTTAAGGAAATGATCTTTTCCTTAGGTTTACACAAATATTTTCCTCAACGTGTTGTATCTTTTTTATTTACTAATTTTTTTAAATTTTAATTGTTTTCCTTACACAGTTTTCTGTCTTCTACTCCCATCCCAGCCCACCGCACCAGCCCTCCCCAGCTCCCTCCCATTTCCACACCCCCCCAGACTTTTGTCCATGTGTCTTTCATACTTGTTGCTCTAAACCCTTCCCCTTTTCCCTGGATATTCCTATCCGTCTCCTCTCTTGCTCTCAATTTCAGTGTCTTTGGTTATATTATGCTTGTTTGTTTGTTCTGTTAATTAGGATCCTGTTAAAGATGAGATCATATGGTATTTGTCTTTCACCTCCTGGCTTATTTCCCTTAGCATAATGCTCTCCAGTTCCATCCATGCTGTCACAAAGGATAGGAGCTCCTTCTTTTCTTTCTACTGCATAGAATTCCATTGCATAAATGTACCATAGTTTCTTGATCCATTCATTTACTGATGGGCACCTAGGTTGCTTCCAACATTTGGCTATTGTAAATTGTGCTGCTATGAACATTGGGGTGCATAGGTTCTTTTGGATTGGTGTTTCAGGGTTTCTAGGATATAATCCTAGCAGTGGGATTGCTGGGTCAAAAGGTAGGTCCATTTTTAGTTTTCTCAGAAAATTCCATACTGCTTTCCATAGTGGTTGTACCAGTCCGCAATCTCACCAACAGTGTACTAGGGTCCCCTTTTCTCCACAACCTCTCCAACACTTGTTGTTTGCTGCTTTGTTTATGATGGCCATTCTGACTGGTGTGAGGTGGTATCTCATTTTGGTTTTAATTTGCGTCTCTCTGATAGCTAGCGATATCGAGCATCCTTTCATGTGTTTCTAGATCTTCTGTATGTCCTCCTTGGAGAAGTATCTATTCGTCTTTTGCCCATTCTTTAATTGGGTTGCTTGTCTTCTTAGAGTGGAGTTGTGTAAGTTCTTTATATATTTTGGAGATTAAACCCTTGTCTGAAGTATCATTGGCAAATATGTTTTCCCATACAGTGGGCTCTCTTTTCATTTTAATACTGTTTTCTTTAGCCATGCAGAAGCTTTATATTTTGATGAGATCCCATTTGTTTATTCTTTCCTTTATGTCCCTTGCTTTAGGGGACATATCAGTAAAAATGTTGCTGCATGAAATGACTGAGATTTTCGTGCCTACGTTCTCCTCTAGGACTTTAATTGTGTCACGGCTTATATTTAAATCTTTTGTCCACCTTGAATTTATTTTTGTGTATGGTGTATGTTTGTGTTCAAGTTTCATTTTTTTGCACATAGCTGTCCACTTCTCCCAACACCACTTGTTGAAGAGTCTACTTTTACTCCATTTTATGTTGCTGCCTCCTTTCTCAAATATTAATTGACCGTAGAGAAATGGGTTTACTTCTGGGCTCTCTATTCTATTCCACTGGTCCAAGTGTCTGTTTTTGTGCCAGTACCAGGCTGTTTTGATTACAGTGGCCTTGTAATACAGTTTGGTGTCAGGTATTGTAATCCCTCCTACTTGGCCCTTCTTTCTCAAAATTGCTGCAGCTATTCGAGGTCGTTTATGGCTCCATATAAATTTCTGAAGTGTTTGTTCTATGTTTGTGAAATATGCCATTGGTAATTTAATAGGTATTGCATTGAATCTGTAATTGCTTTGGGTAGTATGGACATTTTGATGATGTTAATTCTTCCGATCCATGAACATGGTATATGTTTCCATTTGTTTGTGTCTTCCTTGATTTCTTTCTTCAGTGTTGTGTAGTTTTCTGCATAAAGGTCCTTTACCTCTTGGGTTAGGTTTATTCCTAGGTATTTTATTTTTCTTTTTGCTATATCAAATGGGATTTTTTCCTTGATTTCTGCTTCTGCTGTTTCATTGTTGGTATACAGAAATGCCTTTGATTTTTGGATATTGACTTTGTACCCTGCTGTTTGGCCAAATTCATTGACTAGGTTGAGCAGCTTTTTGGCCGAGTCTATAGGATTTTCTATGTACACTATCATGTCATCTGCAAATAATGATAGTTTTGTTTCCTCCTTTCCAATTTGGATGCCTTTTATTTGCTTTTCTTGTCTAATCACTGTGGCCAATACTTCCAATACTATATTGAATAAAAGTGGTGAAAGTGGACAACCTTGTCTTGTTCCTGATCTTAGTGGGAAAGATTTTAGTTTTTGCCCGTTGAGTACAATGTTGGCTGTAGGTCTCTCATATATGGCGTTTATTATGTTGAAGAATGCTCCCTCAATTCCCACTTTGCTGAGTGTTTTTATCATAAATGGGTGCTGTACCATATCAAATGCTTTTTCTGCATCTATTGATATGATCATGTGATTTTTGTCTTTGCTTTTTTTTATATGATATATTACATTTACTGATTTGCAAATGTTGAACCATCCTTGCATCCCTGGGAAGAATCCCACTTGGTCATGATGTATGATCTTTTTAATGTATTGTTGGATGTGGTTTGCCAATATTTTGTTGAGTATTTTAGGGTCTATGTTCATCAGCGATATGGGCCTGAAGTTTTCTTTCCTTGTTATGTCTTTATCTGGTTTGGGGATTAGAATGATGCTGGCTTCATAAAAAGAGTTTGGTAGTCTTCCATCATTTTGGATTTTTTCGTAAAGTTTGTGAAGGATAGGGGTTAGCTCTTCCTTAAATGCTTTGTAAAATTCTCCTGTGAAACCATCTGGTCCTGGGCTTTTGTGTGTTGGGAGTTTTTTGATTATTGCTTCTATTTTGTCTTGTTATTGCTCAGTTCAGGCTTTCTGCTTCTCCTTCATTGTGTTTTGGGAGATTATATTTTTCTAGAAACTTGTCCATTTCACCTAAGTTTTCAAATTTCTTAGCATACAGTTCTTCATAGTAATTTCTTACAATCCTTTGTATTTCTGTGGTGTCAGTTGTGATCTCTCCTCTTTCATTTCTGATTGTGTTTATTTGGGTCCTCTCTCTTTTTTTTTCTTGATGAGCCTGCTTAATGGCTTGTCAATTTTGTTTATCTTTTCAAAGAACCAGCTCCTGGATTCATTGATCCTTAGAATTGTGCTTTTAGTCTCTATGCCATTTAATTCTGCTCTGATCTTAGTTATTTCCTTCCTTCTACTTGCTCTGGGCTGTGTTTGCTGTTGATTCTCGAGTTCTTGTAGGCGTAGAGTTAAGTTGTTTGTCTGAGATGTTTCTATCTTTTTTAAGTAGGCCTGTATCACTATGAACTTTCCTCTGAGGACTGCCTTTGCTGTGTCCCATAAGTTTTGGGTTGTTGTGAGTTCATTTTCATTTGTTTCCAGAAACTTTTTGATTTCTTCCCTAATTTCATTCTTGACCCATTCATTGTTTAATACCATGCTATTCAATCTCCATGATTTTGAGGACTTTGTGTTTTTCCCCTTGGGGTTGGTTTCTAGTTTCAGTCCCTTGTGGTCGGTGAAGATGCTTGGTATGATTTCAATTTTCTGGAATTTGATGAGGTTAGTTTTATCACCCATCATGTGGTCTATCTTTGAGAATGTTCCATGTGCATTTGAATAGGAAGTGTATTTAGTTTCTTTGGGATGAAGGGCTCTATATATAACAGTTAAGTCCATTTCATCTAGGGTGTCATTCAGTGCCACAATATCTTTGTTGATATTTTGTTTAGAAGATCTGTCCATTTTTGACAATGAGGTGTTAAAATCCCCTACTAAAATTGTGTTGCTGTCAATATCTTTCTTGAAGTCCTCTAAGATTTTCTTGATGTATTTAGGTGCCCCTATGTTTTGTGCATATATATTTACAATGTTTATGTCTTCCTGGTGGATTCTTCCCTTGAGTATTATGAAGTGACCTTCTGGATCTCTCTTTATGGCTCTTTTTTTGAAGTCTATTTTGTCTGATATGAGTACTGCAACCCCGGTTTTTTTTTCCTGTCCATTTGCTTGGAAAATTTGTTTCTAGCCCTTCACTTTGAGTCTGTGTAGGTCTTTTGTCCTGAGGTGGGTCTCTTGTAGGCAGCATATGAGTGGGTCATGCTTTCTTATCCATTCAGCCATTCTATGCCTTTTGATTGGAGCATTTAATCCATTTACGTTTAAGGTTATTATTGATAGGTACTTATTCATTGCCATTTTTGTACCTGTGTCCCTCTCCCTCTCTTTCTCCTTTCCTTAAAGCAGTCTCTTTAGTATCTCTTGCAGAACTGGTTTGGTAGTGGTGTATTCTTTTAGACTTCTTTTGTCTGGGAAGCTCCTTATTTGGCCTTCTATCTTGATTGAAAGCCTTGCTGGGTAAAGTTGTCTTGGTTGCAGGCCTTTGGTTCTCATTCCTTGGAATATTTCTTGCCATACTCTTCTGGCTTGGAGTGTTTCCATTGAGAAGTCGGATGCTAACCTAATTGGGGCTCCCTTATATGTTACTTCCTTTTTCTCCCTTGCTGCCTTTAAGATTCTCTCTTTGTCTTGGAATTTTGCCCTTTTAATGATGATGTGTCTTGAAGTGGGCCTCTTTGGGTTCCTCTTGAGGGGGACTCTCTGTGTTTCCTGGATTTGTGTGACTTTTTCTCTCATCAAATTAGGGAAGTTTTCCATCATTACTTTTTCGAATAGGTTTTCTGTCCCTTGCTTTTCTCCTTCTCCCTCTGGTATCCCTATTATACGGATATTATTATGTTCCATATTGTCTTGTATTTCTTTTAATCCCTCTTCATTTTTTCTGAGCCTCTTTTCCTTTTCTTGCTCTTTCTGGGTGCTTTTTTCTACTTGGTCCTCCAACTCGCTGATCCGATCTTCTGCTTCATCAATTCTGCTTTTCATTCCTTCCACTGTGTTCTTCAGTTCATAAATTGTATTCTTCATTTTCTCTTGGCCCTTGTTGATAGTTTCTATTTCCTTTTTCATGCTGATATATTTTGCAGCGAGTTCCTGGTAGCTTTCCTGTAGTTTTCAGTAGCTCATTGATAGCTCTTGGAGCTTCCTGACAACCATTGGTTTGAACTCAAAATCTGATAGTTGAGTTGCCTTCATTTCATTTAGCATTCTTTCTGGGGCTTCCTCCTTTTCTTTTGTTTGGGGATTGTCTCTTTGTCTTCCCATTATTTGTGAGACTCTTCTTGGTAGCCTCAGCTTCTTAAATTGATTTGTTCTGGTTCCCTGGGTTTATGGTGTGAACTTCTGTGGTAGAATGCCTGTGAATTTCAGTGGTGCTGTCTCCTTCGGGTATCCTGGTGTTCACAGCTTCCAGTGTCTCAGCTGTTGAAATGACCCCTCTTTGGGACCAACTCTGGTCTTTCCACAGTTCCAGGGTTTTTTTGTTTTGTTTTGTTTTGTTTTTGTCTCACTCATAGGTGTTTAAAAAGAGAAAAGAGAAGGAAAGAAAAAAAGAAAAAAAGAAAAAGGCAATAAAAAATGAAAAGAGAATAAAGAAAAGCAGAATGAAAAAGAGAAGAAGAAAAGAGACAGGAAGAAGAGATAAGCTTGGAAAGAAAGGAAAAAGGAGTAAAACAAGAAAGAAGTAAGAGAAGCAAAAAAGAGTTGAGGGGTAAAAAAGATAAAAAATAATGAAAAATTAATAATAAAAGAGAAAAAGGGAAAAAACCCATAAAAAAGATCAAAAAAACGAAAAACGCCAGAACTGCCAATTCTTGCTGTATCAATCTTGCCAAGCTGGTTTTTCTGTCCTTGATGACTGCAGTGGCGGAGTGGTGACTGTATTGTTTTTTTCCTTGTTCAGCACTCAGTTTTCTTTGGACTACTCTCCTCAGAGCTGGCCCAAGTCTCTCTGCACAGGGTGTCAGGTGTGTCTCCTGTGGTGGCAGGCGCCAACTGTGGTCGCGGGCGTGCAAGTGCTGATGATCTTTGAGCCTTCCTTGCACAGGTGCCAACTGTCCTGCGAGCACTGCTCGACCCCCACGCAGGTTGCACACCGGTGTCTAAAATCTCCCAGCAGCCCACTCAGGTCTCCGATGGTGCGATGGCGTGATGGCACCGAGAGACCGTATCACTGCTCCCTGCTGTTGTGTGCGCCCGCGGCGGCCGAGAGACCGTAGAGGTGCCCAGCGACTGCACCCCAGGTCTCTCAGGGTGCGCTGGTGCAAACGATCCCCGCGCAGCTGTTTACAATGGCGCCTGGGCATAGACAAAAGTGCGAGCTCCAACGCTCAGTCCTCCCAGGGCTATGAGATCTTAACTCCTCTCTGTGAGATTTCAAGCAACCAGGTTTATTCTGGTGCTACCGAGACCTTGTTTGGCTGATCAGGGAGCAGTTGCTCCATCTCCCTCCCTAGAGTCTTACGGCCAGCAGTGGCCCGGGATCTCAGCCCCTGCCCTGGTCTCCGTGCTGCTGGAGTACTCTCCTTACTGTCTGGTTTTTCAATGTCCACTGCAATTTTCAATCACCTGTTTTCAAATATGCTGTGTTTCTGGTGTCTGTTTGCTGTGCTGCATTGAAAATTGGTCTGGTTTATCACCTGTGTGAAGGGGGAAGAGAGATGTGCATCCTCTTAACCACGCTGCCATCTTCTCTCTCCTGTTACCACTTTTTAACCATATTTACCCCATCCATCTCATCAATAGTTAGGTTGTTCAATTTGTTTTCCAAATTTCAAAAATCACTGTCTCTAATTGCATGATACCTTGAAAACTAGTTTTGAGCACTTTTTTTTAGTTGTTTTATGTGAAAGGGTAAATTCAGTCCTTATTAATATCTTGGCTAGAAGTATAAGTACGGTGACATTTTAAAAATATCATCCTTTACCTCTTTCATGTCACCAAAAGTCAAGCTGGTTAGTTCTCTGGGGATCACCTCTCTTTTCTAAAGCCCTTAATTAAGTCTGAGTTCAACCCACTTCCAACAGGAGAGCAGCATCCTATTCACTGACTCTCCCACCGCTTATATCCCCCTTTCCCAACCTGCCTTTAACAATATGACCCCAATCAACCACCCTAGTCATTGTGCCTTCCAACAGTCATAGTGGAAGCAGTAACTATGGAGGATATACTTTAGGACAAAGACATAGGTTGGTCCTACCTATGCAAAGCCAGATGGAACATGGAGGAAATGGTGTGAAGAATTTGGGCCAAGAAAATACCAGAGCTTCTATTCACTGAGTACTGGATATACAGTTTTTGAGTTTGATATGTGTGGAATCGCCTAAATGTTCCATTTGTACCTCAGTGTGGGCACAGATCAAGCTTCAAATTCTCCTGATGCCTATGTTTCTAATACAGTGCTTACTGAACATAATGTCTTTACTTCTTTTGATTTTTTTAGTTCAGATTTAAAGAACATAAGCTAAAGAATGGGGAATGAGGTGGGGAAGAGCCAAATATGTAATTTTGTATGAGTAAAAGCACTTGAAATCAACCATCCCAGGGCATGAACTTGCATATAAAACTGGCATCTACCATTTGCCATGACCAAACATATGCCAATTCCTAGTTGACTATGTCTTTCTTAAGCATACGTTATAGAAATTATCTTTCTTGATTAAACTTACATTTATTCTCAGCATACCCAATTTTGTGACAAGCAGGCTTGAGCCCTGGTCATTCTGGCTCTTGTGGGCAACGTATTCCAAAAGCTACCTGCAGCTGTACCCCTTGAACTCCACCTGTGTGCACACCTTTGTGGATCTGTGGTACTTGCCTTTGGGGGGATGGTAGTTGGGGAGCAGTAGTGTGTAATCTGGCCCTTCTCTCTCAAAGGGGAACAGACCAGGGTCCCGCTTGATAGCTTCCACATGGAGCTCCTGGAATGGAAATTACAGCTCCTGCAGAGCTTCCTGCTAGGCCTCAAGCATGGATTTGAAGGCTTCCCTCTCCATCTCATGCTCTTGCTGATTGTACAGAAGCAAAGCTCTCTGCTCAACCTTCTCAAAGGAAAGCAATACCTGAAGTCACTGTCTCACTTTATGCAAGAACCTCACAGGCATAATAAAATCTTCAATGGGAATTAAATCCTGGCTAGCCTTTCTAGTCATCCAACTCTCTTTTTCAAAGGGTCCTTTGCAGCTGGGTCTTTTTTAAGGAACTGTCTTCTTTTTTTTTCACAGGTTCATCTCTCATGGGAATGAGTTCCCAAAAAGACAACAAGCTCACTGGTAAGTGTTTCTAATTTGTGATTGCCATTTCCCAGATGTCAGCATGGTGAGCACAGAGCACATGATAGCTCCCAGCACCATGGTGGCCTTGACCCCTAAGGCAGCTGGCTGGCTGCTTCTGGGCACAAACCTCAGCAGTCCAGCCCACAATGCCCTATGCTACAGTCCAGGTTATTTTTAATATTGTGTTTGTGATGCCTAGGGTATTGGAAACCATGTTTTGTAGGATCCGTGAATGCTAAATGAAAGAAAGAAGTGGCCCTCTCATTTTTGTGGCCTCCAAAAAACTAAAGGGATTTTCAAGCAGTATGTACTCGTATACTAATACTCCATAAATTCATTAGTTTACTTTCACATGGAAGTATTAGAACAACCAGTGAACATTTGGTAGATTCAACTTTTGCTTTTTTTATGTGTTCTTTCTACCAAAAACTTTTTAATAACAAAATCACTCAGGTGGAGACAGAATATTCTAAGGCTTTAGGCTAATGTGGGTTCCTAAGCATCCTTCAAGTCTACTTCAAATATGTCCTGATGGATCAAGAGGGAATATGTAGACACGGAGATTAGCCAGTCTGATCTCCACAAAATAGGAGTGAGTCCACTGCAGAGCATGGCCCATTCCTAACTACAGCAGGCACAGTGTGGGACTTCTGCCAGCTTGCTCTGATTTTGTCTGGGAGCCTTGCACTCACTCGTCAGTGGAAGACATATCATAATGTTTAACTTGGCTTTTATATGGGATACATGAGGAAGCCCAAAGAACTAGAACTACAGGGTTTCATTTCCATGATTACTAAGCACATTCCTTTAAAAAGAGAGAAATATGCTTCTCTGCAATGGTCAAGTAAATACTTATTTTGTAGTCTTTTGCTGTGTCCCTGTGTCCAGTGTGCTTATAGATGATAAGACTGAGCTCAGGTGTGTCAGCTTTGGACACTAAATATCACAAAAGCCAGCATCAGGAGTTCTGTAACTACACTGGCTGGCTGGCTAGTGCTTGTGCTGCAAGGCCAAGGACCTGCCTTGGATGTCATTCATGCTTCATGTTGTACCATTTAGAAAGGGGAAGCCAGAAGTACAGAGACATTTTAAAGGCCATTTGAGATTGCAAACATATAGGTAGAGGAATGCACTGTGCTGGAAATTATAAGAGCCATTTATCCTTTAAAATTTTCCACAGCCATTATGAGAGGGCAGTAAGAAGAGAGGGCAGGAAAGGGACACAGCTTAATCAGCAGCAGACTTCGGTGTGAACAGAGAAACACCACTGCTGTCTCTGAAGATGACTCTGATAAGTCATCCACTTGGGCACAGAGCTTTCTTTGGTCTAGCAAAAAAAGAACACATGCTGGTCCCCTAAAGAATAAAAGTAAGATGTTGTGATACCACTTGAAATTGTGGAAGTACTTCCATCTTTTCCTTTTAAGCTGTAGTGTTTCTCTGCCTTTTAGAGAGTATAAAAAGCAAGAGGTACTACTATTAACTTATTAAGAAAAATTGCTATCCCTGGTGTGGTGTGTAAGTGAGGCCCATATTGTCTGTGAGGTGAGGGTGTGAGAAGAGGACAATTAAAGTCATAGAAGCATAGGAAAAAGAGTTTTATTAAATGACCCAAAAGATAGCTCAGAATTGTAGCATTTTTTGTGTGTAAGTGTGTGGTCTGTATGTAATGTCAAAATGCAAAGGAGATTCACATATCAATCCATGCAGAAATCAGGTGCCAGACTTCCAGCCAAGATGGAGGCATAGGTAGACACACTGTGCCTCCTCGCACAACCAAAAGAAGGACAGCAACAATTTAAAAATTAAAAAAAAAAAAACCAAACTGACAGAAAATTGAACTGTATAGAAGTCCGACAGCCAAGGAGTTAAAGAAGAAACATTCATCCAGACCGGTAGGAGGGGCAGAGATGGGCAGCAAGCAGAGAGGATCATGGCAAGGCAGTGGCTGGAGGACTGGGGCGGGCAAGGCTGCAGCTGGCTGACAAGGCAGCAGGTGGCAGACCCTGTAAGCAGCCACTGGAGGAGCGGGCAGTCCCACATTCATGTGCAGATAAACAGGGAGGAACAACTGGGGAGCCAGGCAGACAGTGCAACCCAGGGCTCCAGCACAGGAAAATAAAGCCTTAAGACACTGATAGAAAACACCTGCAGGGGTTGAGGCAGCAGTGGGAGAAACTCTCAGCCTCACAGGAGAGTTCCTTGGAGAGACCCACAGGGTCCTAAAATGTACACAAGCCCACCCACCCAGGAATCAGCACCAGAAGGGCCCACTTTGCTTGTGGGTAGTGGGGAAAGTGACTGAAATCTGGCAAAGAGCCGAGCAAGCACCATTATTCCCTCTCGGACCCCTTCCCCACATACAGTGTTACAATGCAGTGAGGTGGGTTACCCCACCCTGATGAACACCTAAGGTTCCGCCCCTTACTTTGCAATAGGTGTGCTGAGACAAAAAAAAAAAAAAAAAAAAAAAAAAAAAAAAAAAAAAAAAAAAAAAAAAAAAAAAAAAAAAAAAAAAAAAAAAAAAAAAAAAAAAAAAAAAAAAAAAAAAAGGCCCAAATGAAAGAACAGTTCAAAGCTCCAGGAAAAATACAACTAAGTTACAAAAAAGAGGTAACCAACCTATCAAATGCACAGTTCAAAACACTGGTAATCAGGATACTCACAGAATTGGTTGAATTTGGTCTCAAATTAGATGAAAAAATGAAAGCTATGCTAAGTGAATTAAAGAAAAATGTACAGGGAACCAATAGTGATGGGAAGAAAATGGGGACTCAAATCAATGGTGTGGACCAGAAGGAAGAGAGAATCATTCAACCAGAAAAGAATGAAGAAACAAGAATTCAAAAAATTAGGAGAGGCTTAGAAATCTCCAGGACATCTTTAAATATTCCAACATCTGAATCATAGGGGTACCAGAAGGAGAAGAGGAAGGGCAACAAATTGAAAACTTATTCGAACATATAATAAAGGAGAACTTCCCCAATCTGGAAAAGGAAATAGACTTCCAGGAAGTTCAAGAAGCTCAGAGAGACCCAAAGAAGTTGGACCCAAGAAGGAACACACCAAGGCACATCATAATTACATTACCCAAGATTAAAAATAAGGAGAGAATCTTAGAAGCAGCAAGAAATAAGGGGACAGTTACCTACAAGGGAGTTCCCATCAGACTGTCAGCTGATTTCTCAAAAGAGACCTTGCAGGCAAGAAGGGGCTGGAAAGAAATATTTCAAGTCATGAAAGGCAAGGACCTCACATCCAAGATTGCTCTATGCAGCAAAGCTTTCATTTAGTATGGAAAGGCAGATAAAGTGCTTCCAGATAAGGTGAAGTTAAAGGAGTTCATCATTACCAAGCCTTTATTATATGAAATGTTAAAGGGATTTATCTAAGAAAAAAGGAGATCAAAATATGAACAGTAAAATGACAGCAAACTCACAGTTATTAACAACTACACATAAAACAAAAACAAAAGCAAACTAAGAAAACATGTAGAACAGGAACAGAACCACAGAAATGGATATCACATGGAGGGTTATCAACAGGGGTGTGGGAAGGGAGAGAGGGGGAAAGGTACAGAGAAGGTACATTTAATAGCATAAATGGTAGGTAGAAGACAGGGGGAGGTTAAGAATAGTATAGGAAATGTAGAAGCCAAAGAACTTATATATATGACCCATGGACATGAACTAAAGCCAGGGAATGTGGGTGTACAAGATGGAGGGGAATAAAGGGGAGAAATGGCACAACTGTAATAGCATAATCAATAAAATATATTTTTAAAAAGAAAGAAAGCAGGAGCACAATGTAACAGCAAAAGGAAATAATTGAGAAAAATTTTGGAAGCCAAAAAATTTAATAAATATTTTAAAGAATTGTACAGAGATTGCTTTATATCTTGGCACTGCTGGGCCTGTTGATTTAATCAATGCTAATCACAGAAGGTTGCTAGGCAATACATATCCCGGTGCCAGTCCAGTGATTCTATTATTCTTTGTAAAGTGCCTATCTCTGCTTTCTGAGACTGTCACATTTTGTTGTTCAAGGATGCAATTATACTGTTTTTGTTTTGTTTTGTTTTTACCATTTAAGGTTGTGATATCTCTATGTACTTTTCTTGAGAATTAAATATGTGTATTCCTGTCAAAACAGGACCCTGAAGTCCTTCGAAAAGAAGATAATATAGAAAAATGTCAATATTAGAGGTAGTTTTCAGTAAACCAACAAGGGAAATGGAGATTAACACTGATGCTAATGCAATTTATGTGCAGAACACTTCCTGACACATGTCCCTGGCATTCTCCAAAGTCACGTGGTCTCCAGGGAACAAACTTCATTACTGAGTGCATTTCAAAGAGCTTAGAACAGAAATCTAAATGAATATATGGAAAAGTAACTCTAAAATTGCACTTTTATATTGAGGATCACCTCATCCTCTCTATAACACCATACTTGTATTTCTTTATGACATATCTCATATTCTTTATTCACTGGTCTATTACCAAATGAAGGTCAGCTCCCTGAGTTTTGTGGTTTTACTCTTGTGCATCTCTGTATTGGTAGAGTATCTTTCACACACAGTCTGGGGTATATAACTGTTGGGAACCAAGTTTACCCAGATGCAATTATACTGGTATATATTTAGTGCAAACTTATTTTTATTTCAGCTTTGCTGTGTACATTTTTATTAAACATAAAACTTTCTTCCTAAAAATATTTTAACTTTGAACATTAATTTTTTCTAAATAAACTAAAATAAATTTTATATTTGAACTAAATGGCTATAAGTAACCTAATCTATGCATAGAAATGTTTGTACTTCTAGTTTCACCTTAAACACATAAAGAGCTTGGAAGTCATTGCTCCCATCCTTGTAAGAATAAGATTGAAAAACTGAAAATTATTGACTTTTTTCAGACCCATCAGAGAACTAAGGTTACAGGGCAAATTGCTACCCTTCCCTCCCCGCCAATCAGAAGAGACAAGGACATCCAGAGAGACGCAGCTAAGATCTATTTACCTGGAGTAGATGTTGATGGAACCATTAACCCATATGAACATGTAAAAAGTAACTTTAATGCATAGTTGGGGACTGGGCATAGATTAGCATGAGAGTGAGAAATTCTTAGATGGCCACAGTCTTAGGAAGGCCTCTATACTTTCGTGGGCTTTATCTCCGGGAACCTTGCCAGGCTCTCATAATGAAACCAGGGAAGATCCCTTTATTGTTCTGGCAAGGAAAAGGGAAGAGTAACCATTGTGAAATATGTTCTGAGCCTTCTCCATCACAATATTCTCACATTCCAGTCTCCTCTAGTCTTCCTGTTTTATGGAAGAGAGTTGGGGGACATAGTCAACAAGATTCAGGGCTTCAAGGAAATAGACTGTGATGTTGTAGCTGGGGGAGGCAATATGGAGTTGGAGGAGGAGGGGCTATATAGCACTGGAGAAATTCTTGTGGAGGCCACAATATACAAGGCCACTAAAAGACTGATATTTAATCAGAAAATTGTAGAATATGCTCTCATTATCATATTTTACCATGTCACCTACAGGGCTGCAGTATTATAGCATTGGATGAGAGTAGAAAGAACTGAAGAATACTTTGGGAAACTTAAGAGGAGGAAAAAAAAAACACAAAAAAACAGGGACACTAGAGGAGTTTGAAATCTCTGGCACATATAGCTACACCAAACATTAAATACTGGCAAACTCTTAGAAAGATTAACATAAATATGCACACTAAATACCTGTTTACCTCAGTGCTTATTATCTAATATAACATATCCAGCTTTCAACACAAATTAAAAGGCATGCCAAAAGGCAAGGGAAAACAGCCCAATGGAGGTAAAAAAAAAAAAAGCATCAGAACAAGACTTAGATATGATACAGATGTTGGAATTATTAGGAGGGAAATTTAAAATATTCATGATTAATAATTTAAAGGGTCTAGTGGGAAAGGGCAATATGAAAGTATGATGTAGGTGGGTAGAGTAAGCAAAATGATAGAAATGCTAAGAATCAAAAGTATATGCTAGAAATTTTAAAAAATGCAATATGAAAAATAAAGCAATCCTTCAATGGCTTATCAGTAGATAATGTATACTTCTCAAACTTATATGAAAAGAGAAGAAATAACTAACAGAATAGAACATCCAAGAATAGGGGTACAATATCAAAAGGTATAAATTATGTGTAATTGGAATATCAGAAGCAGAAGAGAAAAAACGCACCAAAAGAAATGTTTGAGGTATTCATGGCCTGGAATTTCCCAAAGTTATTGACAAACATTAAAACACAGATTTGAGAAAGTCAGAGGAGACAAATCAGGATAAATACCAAAAACAAAAGAAAACAACCAAGAAGCCACACCTATCCATATCACATCAAAACTGCCTAAAAGCAAAGGCAAAAAAAACCTCAAAAACATCTTGAAAGACGTTTGTGGTGGGTTGTAAACACCTCACCTACAGAGCTACAGTATGGTGTTTTGAGTGAAAGAATGACCTAAAATGCCTTGGGCTTCAGAGTGGATGAGGGAAATTGGCAGGACCTTCAGAAGAGCAGATGTTCAGTAATTAGAAGTTTGTCCAGCCGCCCATATAGACAAATCATAGAAAATTTGCTGTGTTAATAACTTATTATGGGAAAGGACTCCAATTTAGATTCTTCTAGGTAGCTAAGGGATGGAAGGAAGTTTCTCCTGATCCCTTAGGGCCCTGATTACCTTCAGGTCACAGTAATCCACATGCCAAAATAGTAGATTCTGGGGAGGCCTGTTCAGAACACCTTTAGTGTAATGTATTTTTTCCTTTACTAATTTAGAGGTATATTTCACGATACCTTCCCTAGTTTTAGAATTGGTTTTACACTGAAGGGGAGCAGTATATACCCCTCCAATATTTGCCTCTTTAGCATACTGATTATTTTGGGCTGGTTACTTTAAAGAAACAACAGACATAGGAGAAGCTCCCTACCAGTAAGAGGAGGATAATTAAAATCTACAAACTCTGCCCTGGCTGGTGTGGCTCAGTTGGTTAGAGCATGATCCCACAAACCAAAAGGTCACCACCAGTTTAATTCCCAGTCAGGGCACATGCCAAGGATGTGGGTTTGGCACCTTGTCAGGATGCCTCCAAGAGGTAACTGATTGGTGTTTCTCTCTAGCATTGATGTTTCTCTCCTTCTCTCTCTGCCTCCCTTCTCCTCTCTCTAAAATCAATAAGCATGTCTTCAGCTAAGGATTTAAAAAAAATTCCCAGTCAGGGCACATGCTTGGGTTTTGGGCCAGATCCCCTGTTGGGGGCATGCAAGAGGCAACCAACTGATGTTTCTCTCATATGTTGATGTTGTTCTCTCTTTCTCTCCCCTTCCCTTTTCTCTAAAAATAATAAATAAAATCTTTTTCACAAATCTAGAAACTCTTATCAGTGGAGAGGGCCTGGGCTTTAATCTGCATAAAAAACTTATGCTTGTTTACTGTGCTTTGTTTGATAACTTCCCATATGTGGCTCCACCCAACCCAACATCTTTTGTCTTTAGCTAAACATGGTATTTAAGGTGAAGATTTGGGGCATATTGGGGAGTCACTCAGTTTTCCTGGGTATCTCCCATGTATATAGGAGGTATACATGATAATAAACTTTTGTTTTTCTCCTGTTAATTTGACTTTTGATATGAAGAGGGGCTTCACCCAAGATCCTAGAAGGTAAAAGTAAAATTATTTTTCTTCCCCAACAATAGCTTACTCAAAGAGCTGATCATAGTTACAGGTTGGTCTAGCACATAGAAACAATTGTGGTTTGCAACAACATCTGTTGATTGAATTTCCAGAAATTTGTGCTTTTGTTATAAGGATTTATTAAAGGAATTTGAAAACTATTGGCAGACAGTTGGCAGTGAATGAGAAATTCAAATGACAGGAAATGGACACAATAATTGTTAGTTCAAGGAGGAGAGACAGTAAGAGAGACAGAAATGGAGATGAAATGCTGGCATAGGAATAGAGGAGAATAGATGAAGTATAAATAGTTACTTTAGGGCTTACCCTAGCATGAAATCTTCTTTGAATTGTGTTAAAAAAACATAAAAATTTAAAGTCTTAACCATTTTTAAGGAGAAAGTACAGAAGTGTTAACTATAAGCACATCACTGTGCAATAGATCTGCAGAAAATTTTCACCTTGCAAAATTGAAACTCAGTACCAATCAAAAGACAACTCTCTTTTCCTCATCCCTGTGGCTCCTGGCAACTGCCATTCCACTTTCTGTTTCTGAGTTTGACTAGCTTAGATACCACATATAAGTGGAATCATGTAGTAATTCTCCTTTCATAACTGGCATGTTTTGTAAGGTATTCACCGAGGAAGAACGAGAGTGAGCATCAAGTAGGGCAAGCAGAGGTTTATTGGGCAGCGCTACTGGGCAAGGTTCACTGGTCCAGGGGCACAGGCCAGGGAAGTTGCGACTCCTTTGTCTCTGGGAAGGAGTTTTGTACAAAGAAACGTGGGTGAGAGTAGCGTGGCAATTTGGGATTGGTGAGTAAGGGGCAATGCAGGTGGGGTGAGGTGTCACATGACTTTGGGGAGGCTTAGCTACAAGTTTCTGCTTCTTCGCAGGGGAACCAGCACAGCCTCCTTTGTTTCCCCCGCCAACCTTACATGTTTAAGCTAGTATAATGTCCTCAAGGTCCATCCATATTATAGCATGTAACAGGATTTGCACCTCTTTTTAAGGGTGAATAATATTTTGTTGTATGTATATGCCAAATTTCCTTTATCCATTCTTCTGGCATGGACATTTAGATTGTTTCCACCTCTCGGCTATTGAGAATAATGCTGCAATAAATGTGAGTCTGCAGATATCTCTTAGAGATACTGTTTTCAATTTCTTTGGATATATTCCTAGAAGTGACATTCCTAGACCATATGGTAATTCTGTTTTTAATATTTTGAGGAGCCTCCATACTGTTTTCCATAGAAGCTGCACCATTTTACATTCCCACAGACAATGTACAAGTGTTCTGATTTCTCTCCATCCTCACTGACACATTATTTTCTGGAATTTTTTTAATTTAATTTTTGATAGAAGCTCATCGAGCTTCTATAAGATGATTATTTTGAATTCTTTGTTAACTAATTCATAAATCTGTATTTCTTCAAGGTCAGTTTCTGGAGATTTGTTTTGTTTCTTTGATTAAGCCATATTTTCCTGTCTTTATATATCTTGTTATTTCTTGCTTCTAGTATTTCTAGACTGGCTTTGTACAGACTTTTGCCAATCAACTTGGATACAGATTCTAGGAGTCTCTCAAACATTTTTCTGAGGTGTATCTTTTTTGTGCCTATGCATGTAATTTCCTAACTACACAGATTTTCCAGTTACTTTTTGAGGAGTTTGTAATCTCTTCTTCCATGTGGTGTCTATTTCAGTTATCTAGGTTCTTTGGTGCTACAACATGCCACCAAGCTCTTCTTTGTTCTCAGCAGCCCCCAGGTTTCAAAAGTAGCTGGTTCTCCACAAGCACTGAGTTAGGTGTGACAGAATCCAGCCCCTCAGGCAGCCCCCTGAAAAGCTGGAACATTTGTTGTACATTCCAGTCTTCTCTTCCTATCCCAAAAGGGAAGCTCTGAGTTGAACATTTTCTTTCAATCATACCAATCTGTGCTGGCTTGGGGGAAGGGCTATCATGGGTGAAATGCAGCAACTTTTCCTACCAATTTCAGTGTGGCTGTTCTTGGCTTTGCCTTTTCCTGGGGTACTGAGTCATCCTAACTGGTTTGCGGAGTCCTCATAAAGCCTTTCTGAACTATATATTGTTGTTAAGTTGGTGTCTCTGTGGAGAATGAGGTCTGAGGGTTTCTATTCTGCCATCTTCCTGACATCACTCTTAAATCCCCATTCATATTTTATAAGGATCAAGTCACTGGGATAAGAGAAGTGAGTTTTATATACTGAATAATTATTATAAAAGCTAACCTTTTTTAAGTGCTTACTATTTGTTTGAAACATAGTATATAATGAAATTCTCACAACTGTATCAATAAAGATTTTGAATACCACTTCCCTTCCCCAATTTACCAAATAAGAAAACTAAGAGAGTTTAGGAAGGTGGTCTAACAATGCCTTTCTAGTCAATAGATAAAAGCCACAAAAAGAAAAAATCCAGGAGGTGATTAGTTTAGTTTAGTTAGTTAACATTAATTTTATTGCTTAACATCATGGAAAAACCAAAAGACTCACAAGTAATAAAGCATTAAATAACACAATATGATCACACATATGAAACCTTTTCAGAAGTTCTTAGACTTTAGAATGTTTAACTTGAAGTTGATTTAAACCTTATAAGTATACCATTCAAAGACAAATGGGTTTCTACTACTTCCTGCATGGGATTATAATTCTGCTTCTGAAGTAATCCTGGATGCCCATTAGGAAAGGCTTGATTAAAATATAAAGGTCAGGCAGAAGTAATGCCTGTTTAAGTGTGGTTGGTAGGGAAATAACATGGGTGTAATAATCTATATTTTTAATTTGAATATTTCACCTAACATATCATATGGTGAGCTTGAGTGTGATGTTGTTATGTTACAGCATGACATGCTTATAATTTTATAATAAAAGATTTTGTAATGAAATAGGGGCATTATTTATGTCAGACCCTATGTATTAACAAGTCTTAGATCTGGGTAGTCAAAGGAAACCCCCATGTATGTTCAGGGTTAATTTTCCAAACCCAAATAAATGTGGAGATTTACGGCACATTAGCTCCCCCCCGGGATAACTTCATGTTGAACACCCCTAAAAAACCTGCAAACTGATTTCCCCCACCCCTCACTCATGTCTTGTTCAGCTTTCCTGTGGTGCACAATGACTAATAGAATTTTATCTCTTCTGATACTCAAGATTTAACTTTGCTATGTTCTCTTTATTGTAAGTAAAAAGAATAATTTCTAAGGCAGATTATGTTAATGAATTTTCTTCAGCTACTTTTTCTGTACTGCTCATTTTGCTTTCTCTCTTTTTGGTCATTTTTGCATTTTTAGCACTGCCTCTTAGATGGGAGAAAAGACAAAGGGGCATTGACCAGATATTTTCATTAGATATAACTTCTGTTATGAAGTTCCAGTGCTTAGAAAATATTAATCTCATTTATCATGTTTTGGAAAAGCCAATAAAATTTATAGATAGTTCCAGGTCAGAACAAAAAAAATGTAGTGTGTTTCTTGTTTATAAATATGGCTTTCTTGATTATCAATTACCAAGGACTTAACTGATTCACAAGCTAGTGGCCTCCAAATTACCTTCCCAGCCTACAGTTCTTCCCTTCCAATCCTTTAAATGAAATTGCATCAAGTCATAATCATTGCTAAAGATAAACTAATAAAAAATTAAAACAGATTCTCTAAAGCACAATTTCTAATAAGCTAAGTATATTTAAGAAAATGAATTAAATGGAAGTTATAAATGCAAGAGAAAAAAAAACAACAGTAAAACAAAATTTGAATAGAACTTCAGATGCGACTATTCATTATTTCTGAGCAGAGAGAGTCAGGGCTCATTAGTTCTAGGGAAAAGTAAGAATATGCATGAGGGAAAATGAAGTTGGTCAATGCCTCCTAGTGCTTCCTATTCCCTCACTCCACTTAAAATATAAAACCCTAATCCTTGGAAAGCTTTCTCTGTGCACTGAATATCATTTAACTTGCATTTAAAATCCTCTGGGAAATAGCCTAATAGCATTTATTATTAGTTTTAATATTAGTAGGTAGGACTCAGACTCAGTAACTCGTGTCTAGGTTACTGAGAGGCTGTCAAAGCCCTATGGGTCTATTTCAGGAGGCCAGTCTTCTGCCTCCTGAAATATTCACTTGCCCAATACAAAAAAAATAAAATTACAATCGTGAATATGTCTACATGATACCAAAATAACAGATGGCTTTAGTTGGAAGTAACTGCATGAGCATTTATGGAATTGTATCTTCAAACAAATATAAACTGACAGATTTTCATATTTTCATTTTAATTTGGGTGCTGTGAGGATACAGTTGAAGTGTGTCAAAATCCAAGACAGTGATTGAAATTTAAAGCAATCAATTTTAGGAAACACTTATTGCGTTGATAATCCATGCATATTGGACTTTTGAACACATACTTATTAGCAAAATCTGTTTCCTAGCTCTCACGTTTGTCCTTTTAATGGCCACCACAGTCAAGCATTTCCTATGCCTGCACTACAGCAGAGTGTGAAGTGCCAGTAATTTCCTAAGCTGTAGTAATTTCAGAGCACTACATGGAGAGTAATGAGGACCTTTATTTGGTATTGTGGTGACGGCTTGCCTCTCTTGGATTGTACATAAATCTAAACTGGGGAAAGTACATGTGGTATAGCAAAAAAGACACCTGGTGTGGGTGACAAAATAAACTATCTTCGTCTCAGCTGTGCCATCACCATAATGGAGGAACTTGGAAATGTCATCTAGCCCCTTTCAGCCTCAGTACTCAATTTCAGAAGAAGGGAGGGAGGAGGAAGAAGAAGGGAAGGAAAAAGGGAAGGAACCAAAAGAGGAAGAGGGGAAGGAAATGAAGAGGAGAGTGGAAAGAAAGAAGTGTGGCAAGCAAAGGGACGAGCAGGAAATAAATAATGGAAGGAGGAAGGAAGGGAACAAAGGGACATAATTTTAGAAATGTGAGTGTTTTTACATATGCCCATAGAATTTATATATCATCTTCTGCCTCAGTGTCCCCTTCCACTTTAACAAAAGCATTTTCCCTATGATCATTCATTCAACAAACATGTACTAAACACCTACCATGTGTAAATGTTATGCTGTGTGCTGAGACTACCACAATAAATATCCAACCATGCTTCCATTTTTGGAGTACAGTTAGGGTAATATGTAAAAAAGGCAATTACATGCCTGTCATTTCAGTGAATAAAACCAGTTAGAAAGAGGACCATATTTTTTCCATAAGGAAGTGTTTCTGGTTTTGTTCTGTTTTGACTCCTTTCAGTGCTCCTTAGGTGTCACATTTATGGTTTCTGACTTAAATATTTTTAGGCATCCCTGGAACTGAAGCACATAGCAAAGCAAACCAGGAGGTAGGCTGTTCTTGGCTGAAATATGATTTCCTAAACATCTTGACAAGATCACCTTTAATTTTGCATCTTATTTCCCCTATTATGTTTCTCCCCCCCTCTCAGATTTTCCTCCCATTGGGATGTCAATCTATTGGTAAGAGGCTGCCCTAATAATGATTCTGACAGGGGCATTTCTCCTACCGGTTCTTACCTGCCTTGTCTGGCAGCACTGGGCTTAGAATTCAGCACACAGATTTGTGGACTTTTGTCTCTGCATTTCTGGGGAATTTGTGCAAGGAGCCAAGGAATGATGGTTTGGGCTAAAACATAGGTTCATCCTGCTGCTGGACTTGGTGTGATACATCTGTCCCTTGTTTTACCTGCAAAGTAATTAAACTGCCAACAAATCCTCTGAATCACCAGAGCTTTTAAGTCCAAATACTTTTGCCATCTGTGTTCCCTGGAAATTACTGAGTGGCAGACTACGCTTGGCAGGCATTCTCTGTTCTCCAAGTGGGAATTTATCAATCAACAAATTCAGTGTCTTCAAACTCAACACTTAGTAAACATCACAGCTCTTTTTATAGGTTTGGAAGACTGTCAGTATTTCTATGAGCAGGCTCAGAACTACTTTGGGAAATGTTTTTACATGCCACCCTGCCAAGTCCCCCAGTAGACAAATATGTTCACTTCCCACTGCCTACCAGGCTATGTTCCAAAGCCAGGACCAGGAGACAAACTGTTTGCAGCCTCCAAAGAATGGAAGGTTCAAACTCACTTGGGTAAATAAGCCCTATGACCTAAATCAACTTGGTCATGCACCTCTATTAGGTTCTTTTTGGTAGATACACAATAAGAGCAGCCAAAGGTTTGATATGGGTAACAGTTGAATAGGCTCCGAAGCCAATTTTCAGGTGATAATAAAAGCAGGCTTTGGATCAAATTCTAGCATATATTCACTTATTAATTACCCATTATCAAGTGCCCATAAAGCAGTTCATGCAACTTGGAAGTGGCACCTGATAATTGCATTTTTAACAAGAATCCTAGATGATGCTGAAGCCCACAAAAGTGTGAAGAACACTGCCTCAAGTTGTGCATCTCCCAGAGCTGATGCCAGCCTAGCTGCTTTCCAGATGGCCTTGGGGCACTGAGAGAAACTAGGACAGAGCTGCTGGAAGGAGGCCCAGGGAAGGTCACATTTGAGGCAGATTGGATGTGCATTACACCTGCCCTTCTACTTGTCTATTTTATAAGCATAGAAATTATCTATTGAATCTACCCAGACATATTGAATCTGCATGCTTGTTGTGGGAAAGTCATATATGTTTTTCCAAAGCTCTGTGGTTGATTCTAATGCACAGTCATGTTTGTGAATCAGCCACATTGAGCTAGCAGGAAGCCCCTTTCCGTTTCTCCAGCCCAAGTTTAGAGCTTCCAGCAACAGAAAAACACTGTACTTTTATGGTTCCAGTGTTGCTCTTAATTAGCAGTGTGACCTCTGACTTGTTGCTTAGTGTGTCAGATCTTCAGTTTTCTCACAAGAAGGCACTTTAAACAAAAGTGAATACAGATATCCTGATAAAATATTATCCCAAGCCCAGCCATCTAATTAACCACAGGTCTTTGTTACAGGTGTGACAGGAGGCAATATTTTGATAATAATCAAGGCTTTTCTTTCTTCCATTATTTTTTACAATCTTGGGCACTCTATCCATTGGGTTAGTGGTATTCCTTCAGTCAGGGGAGGGCTAACTCAGCTGGGACTACAGGAGTTAAATGAGTTTCTGAGTGTATTTTATAAACTCATAGAACAATTGGTTGTGAAAACCTGGCATTTCAATAGACTCAACCTTGAAGAAAGCAGCTGTAGAGTTTAGGATTGTATGAGGATGTGAGAACATTTTGTTGCCTCTGGGCAGATAACCCATGTATTTGTTTGAGGAAAGCAAAATATTTGGCAGAGGTGATCAAGGGAGTTAGACTGTGGTTCAAGTATCACAGGATCATGTTATAGATATCATGTGTGATAGAAATTGAGACAGCTTTTGTGGAACCCAAACATAAAGAGGTGTTAGTGAAAGGTTGGAGAAATGCCGAAGCCACTGAAGTCTGGAATCACAAATTGTGACAAATGGCCCTCAACACGGTGGGTAGGGGAGCCTCCAAAAGTGGCCTCTTCCCTTCAGAGGAATATAAAAATGGCTAAGAGGGGGCTGGAGATTCTAGGAGTCCTCAGAATGATTGGAAAATGAAGATACACTGTGGTTTACAAATAAACTGAGTGTCACAGAGCAGAAAGAACACGGACATTTGAGCCACAGAGGAAGTGGATACATGTCAAGCAATAAATCAATTAAGATTATACAGCTCAGCCAAAGCCAACATGGGTTCTTAGTTCCAATGTGAAGTTTCATATTATCTATCTTTCTATCTATATATTTATCCATCCACCCATCCAACCTTTGGTGAATATAGTAATTAAGCCTCTGTCAGTAATACAACTCATAGTTGGGTGGGTAACAGATTACATTCCTAGCAACTACTGCAATCTTAGTCTAATTTGATCTTGCACAACTCTTAGTTTATTTTTGGTTTAAAAATGCTGCTGAAATGTTGGAGATGAGTGATGGTAGTTGCTTCCCCATAAACTTTTCTGTCAGGATAAATTGTCCTAGAACAGACGCTGCCTCATATACAGATATAGATTAATCAAACATTATCAAGCAGGCATGAAACAGTTCATACAACCTATTCTGAGGGCACCATGAAGTCCAGATTTCTGTCCCTTTAGGGACTTTAACTACCTTCTTGCATGAAAAGGTCACTCTAGATAGATCCAAACCCACCGCAGAGGCTGGTATCTGCAAACAGTGTAATTGCCACTCATATCATCTCAGATTAGTGGTTCTCAATCTTGGCTGCACATTGGAATCATCTAGGGAGCTCTAAAAACCATTAATGTCTGGACTTCTCCCCCAGGAACTCTGATTTAATTGTTCTAAGGTGTGGTTCCAGTATTTTCAACTTTTCATCACATTTCAAGTATGTCTAATGTGCAGCCAAGTTTAAGAACCACATTTCTCAACCAATAGTGGGATGCACAACTGTTTAGAAATCATTTTAGGCTTAGGCTTCATTCCAAAGGGTAAAATCTACCAACCTCATTAGATTCTTAAAACTTCTTTGTGCAGGTGTGGGCAGTATTTGTAACACTAGATCAGCCAATCTGTAAACCTTAACTACCTTGTATTTCTCTATAAGGGTCCATTTACAAAAATCACCATTCTATTCAACATGCCTATTTCATGCCTAGGTTTCATTTCTGATATTTCATATGTTAATTCACAAAGCCCAGTTTGGTGACTGAAAAATAAGGAACAGAATCACTTTTAGATGTTACCTCTTGAGGATGGACTTCCTATTTGAGTACCAGCTGACCGTGCTTATTAGACTGTGCATTATTCTTTAGTGTATCTGGACCCAAGTTAATGTTTGAGCTAACTATTTAAATGATACATATCTAATATATGTGTATGTATCTGTGTATGTGTGTGTATAATATTAAGTGTATTATAGGCAGTGTAACAGTACCCACTATCATCACATAGGTAATCTGGGTGCTATGTTCAACTCCTTCCATGGAGAAGTATGTACTCAACTTCTGCCACTGGGAAACTGCATCCTCAGTACTTGCTGTTTCTTCCCATTACCTCAACCAAAAAAATTAGGTTACTGCTCGGTCTTCAATGACCCTGAGAAAACAGCATAGTGTTGTCTTTGCTTGGAAAGTGCATGTAAAATTGTCTGATTCCAAGACACAAATCTCTGTTCTTGCTTTCTGGTCAAGAGGAGAGCTGTGGTCTGCCTCTTGGAATTAATTGTCTGGGTCTGAAGAAACATAGGTGAGGACAACCCTCATGGTCTCCCACTGATGGGGTGATCCTACTCCTGAAGTCTCTTGGGCCTCAACAACCTCCTAATCCTGCCTTCACTTCCATTATACTAGCTATGTAGCTATCTTTTCTTATTGGTCATAGCTTATTAAATAAGCTTTGGTTTTGCTTTTGGACTTTAGAGAAAACAGCAGGATGCTTGTGATATGAGAGCTTTAGCCGTCATACAAATGCTCTATCATTCCCATGATATTGTGATTTATAATAAATACATATTTGGTCTTCATCCTGTTTCTGGCACAGAACTCCTTAAACCCTTGGAATTTCCTATGTGAGGAGAATCTTGTTATATTAATAAAGTGACTTTTGGAAAGCACCTAAATATGGGGACTGGTATCCAGGGAAACCAATCATGTAATTACAGCGTAGTAACTTTTAGTCCCACTGGAAAATCTCCAGGGATGGGACATGGCTAGAGGTTGAATCAATGACCTATGACCAATGTGTTAATCAGTCATGCCTATGTAATGAAGCCTCCATAAAACCCAAAAGGACAAGGTTTGGTGAGCTTCCAGTTTGGTGAACACATGGGTATGCTGATAGAGAGGTGGCCTGGAGAGAGCCTGGAAGCTCCATGCCCCTTCTCACACACCCTGCCCTGTGCATCTCTTCCATCTGGCTGTTTCTGAGTCATATCTTTTCATAATAAAACCAGTGATCTATTAAGTGAAATGTTTCTCTTGAGTTCTGTGAGCTGCTCTAGCAAATGAGTGAAACCCAAGGAGGGATCATTGGAACCTCTCATCCACAGAAGTTCATTCAGAAGCACAAGTGACAACCTGGACTTGTGCCTGGTGTCTGAAGTGAAGGTGGGGGCAGCCTTATAGAACTAAACCCTTAGTCTGTGGGATCTGACACTGTCTCCATGTAGATAATATCAGAATTGAATTATACTTGCTAGACTGTGTTTGCCCTTTAATTATAGTTTATTCATGTTACTATTGAACCCTGGCTATTTTCAGTCCTGAGGATGGGAGGAAATAGCAAGTTTACCAGTTGAGTTATATTACATTTACCTTTCCATTCCTGAGGCTAACCAATCACTACCCTTATGCCACTTTCACAATGCCTTTAGCTTGGATGGTCCATACACTCAGAAGAAAAAGCAACACCAGGTCCATGATTCAAACTGCAGAATTTTACATTTAATTTTATTCACTATAGGATGTAATTGAGGCACAGTATCACTCACAGCCACTGTTTGGATGTTATTTTATTTTATTTTATTTTATTTTATTTTATTTTATTTTATTTTATTTTATTTTATTTTATTTTATTTTATTTTATTTTATTTTATTTTATTTTATTTTATTTTATTTTATTTTATTTTATTGCTGTTCTTATACAGTTTTCTGTCTTCTACCCCTATCCCAGCCCAACACCCCAGCCCTCCCCAGCTCCCTCCCATTTCCACCCGCCCTAGTTTTTGTTCATGTGTCCTTTATACTTGTTCCTGTAAACACTTCCCCTTTTCCACTGGAATTCCCTCCCCTCTCCCCTCTGGTCATTGTCAGTCTGTTCTCAATTTCAGTGTCTTTGGTTATATTATGCTTGTTTGTTTGTTTTGTTGATTAGATTCCTATTAAAGGTGAGATCATATGGTATTTGTCTTTCACTGCCTAATTTATTTTGCTTAGCATGATATTCTCCAGTTCCATCCATGCTATCGCAAAGGGTAGGAGCTCCTTTTTTCTTTCTGCTGTATAGAATTCCATTGTGTAAATGCACCATAGTTTTTTGATCCATTCATTTACTGATGGGCACCTAGGTTACTTCCAACACTTAACTATAGTAAATTGTGCTGCTATGAAAATTGGGGTGCATAGGTTCTTTTGGATTGGTGTTTCAGGGTTCCTACAATATAATCTTAGCAGTGGAATTGCTGGGTCAAAAGGTAGGTCCATTTTTAGTTTTCTTAGAAATTTACATACTCTTTCCATAGTGGTTGTACCAGTCTGCAATCCCACAAACAGTGCACTAGGGTCCCCTTTTCTCCACAACCTCTCCAACATTTGTTTGCTGCTTTGTTTATGATGGCCATTCTGACCAGTGTGAAGTGGTATCTCATTGTGGTTTTAATTTGCATCTCTCTGATAGCTAGCAATACTGAGCATCTTTTCATGTGTCTCTGGATCCTCTGTATATCCTCCTTGGAGAGCTGTCTGTTCAAGTCTTTCGCCCATTTTTTAACGGGGCTGCTTGTCTTCTTAGAGTGGAGTCATGTAAGTTATTTATATATTTTGGAGATTAAACCCTTATCTGAGGTATCATTGGCAAATATGTTTTCCTATACAGTTGGTTCACTTTCTATTTTAATACCGTTTTCTTTAGCCATGCAGAAGCTTTTTATTTTGATGAGATCCCGTTTGTTTATTCTTTCCTTTATGTCCCTTGCTTTAGGGGACATATCAGTATAAGTGTTGCTGTGTGAAATATCTGAGATTTTCCTGCCTATGTACTCCTCTAGGACTTTAATGGTGTCATGGCTTATATTTAAATCTTTTATCCACCTTAAATTTATTTTTGTGTATGGTATAAGTTGGTGTTCGAGTTTCATTTTTTTGCACATAGCTGACCAGTTCTCCCAACACCACTTGTTGAAGAGGCTACTTTTACTCCATTTTATGTTGCTGCCCCCTTTGTCAAATATTAATTGCCCATAGAGACTTGGGTTTATTTCTTGGCTCTCTGTTCTATTCCACTGGTCCATGTGCCTGATTTTATGCCAGCACCAGGCTGTTTTGATTACAGTGGCCTTGTAATACAGTTTGGTATCAGGTATTGTGATCCCTCCTACTTTGCTCTTCTTTCTCAAAATTGCAGCAACTATTTGGGCTCATTTGTGATTCCGTATGAATTTTTGAAGTGTTTGTTCTATGTCTGTGAAATATGCCATTGGTACTTTAATAGGTATTGCATTGAATTTCTAAATTGCTTTGGGCAGTATGGACATTTTGATGATGTTAATTCTTCTGATCCATGAACATGGTATATGTTTCCATTTGTTTGTGTCTTCCTTGATTTCTTTCTTCAGTGTTGTGTAGTTTTCTGCATACAGGTCTTTTACCTCCTTGGTTAGGTTTATTCCTAGGTATTTTATTTTTCTTTTTGCTATATCAAATGGGTCTTTTTTCTTCATTTCTGCTTTGCTCTTTCATTGTTGTTATAAAAAATGCCTTTGATTGCTGGATATTGACTTTGTATCCCACTGTATTGGCAAATTCATTTATTAGGTCAAGCAGTATTGTGGCCAACTGTATAGGATTTTCTATGTACACTATCATGTCATCTGCAAATAATGATAGTTTTGTTTCCTCCTTTCCAATTTGGATGCCTTTTATTTCCTTTTCTTGTCTAATCGCTGTGGCCAATACTTCCAATACTATCTTGAATAAAAGTGGTGAAAGTGGACCAACTTGTCTAGTTCCTGATCTTAGTGAAAAAGATTTCAGTTTTTGCCCATTGAGTATGACCTTGGCTGTAGGTCTCTCATATATAGCCTTTATTATGTTGAGGAATGCTCCCTCTATTCCCACTTTGATGAGTGTTTTTATCATAAATGGGTGTTATACCTTATCAAATGTTTTCCCACATCCACTGATATGACATTGTGATTTTTGTCTTTGCTTATGTGATGTATTACATATACTGATTTGCGAATGTTGAAGCATCCTTACATCCCTGAGACAAATCCCACTTGGTCGTGGTGTATGATCTTTTTAATGTGTTGTTGGATGCAGTTTGCCAATATTTTGTTGAGGATTTCAGTGTCTATGCTCATCAACGATATGGGCCTGAAGTTTTTTTTTCTTTGTTGTGTCTTTATCTGGTTTTGGGATTAGGATGATGCTGGCTTCATAGAAAGAGTTTGGGACTCTTCCATCATTTTGGATTTTTTGGAATAGTCTGTGAAGGACAGGGGTTAGCTCTTCCTTAAATACTTCATAGAATTCTCCTGTGAAACCATTTTGTCCAGGGCTTTTGTATGCTGGGAGTTTTTTGATAACTGCTTCAATTTCATCTGCTGTTATTGGTCTGTTCAGGCTTTCTGCTTCTTCTTCATTGAGTTTTGGGAGATTACATTTTTCTAGAAACTTGTCCATTTCACCTAGGTTTTTAAATTTCTTGGCATACAGTTCTTGATAGTAATTTCTTACAGTTCTTTGTATTTCTGTGGTGTCAGTTGTAATCTCTCCTCTTTTATTTCTAATTGTGTTTATTTGGGATTTGGGTCCTCTCTCTTTTTTTCTTGATGAGCCTGCTGAAATGCTTGTCAATTTTGTTTCTCTTTTCAAAGAACCAGCTCCTGGACTCATTGATCCTTAAAATTGTGTTTTTAGACTCTGTCATATAATTCTGCTCTGATCTTGGTTTTTTCCTTCCTTCTACTTGCTCTGGGCTGTCTTTTTTGTCGTTCCTTGTGTTCTTGTAGGAATAGCGTTAAGTTGTTTGTTTGAAATATTTCTATCTTTTCTAGGTAGGCCTGTATCGCTATGAACTTCCCTCTCAGGACTGCCTTCCTTTTGTCTCATAAGCTTGGTGTTGTTGTGAGTTCATTTTCATTTGTTTCCAGAAACTTTTTGATTTCTTCCCTAATTTCATTCTTGACCCATTCATTGTTTAATAGCATGATATTCAATGTCCATGATTTTGAGTGTTTTGGGTTTTTCCCCTTGGGGTTGGTTTCTAGTTTCAGTCTCTTGTGTTCAGAGAAAATGCTTGGTATGATTTCAGTTTTCTTGAATTTGTTGAGGCTTGTTTTGTGTCCTATCATGTGGTGTGTGTTTGAAAATGTTCCATGTGCATTTGAAAACAATGTGTATTTAGTTTCTTTGGGATGAAGGGCTCTATATATATCAGTTAAGTCCATTTCATCTAGAGTATTGTTCAATGCCACAATATCTTTGTTGACATTCTGTTTGAAAGATCTATCCATTTTTGACAGCGAGGTGTTAAAATCCCCTACTATAATTGTGTTTCCCTCAATATCTTTCTTGAAGTCCTCTAAGATTTTCTTGATGTATTTGCATGCTCCTATATTGGGTGCATATATATTTACAATGTTTATGTCTTCCTGGTGGATTCTTCCCTTGAGTATTATGAAGTGACCTTCTGGATCTCTCTTTATGACTCTTCTTTTGAAGTCTATTTTGTGTGATATCAGTATTGCCACCCCGGCTTTTTCTTTTTTTCCTGTCCGTATGCTTGGAAAATTTGTTTCCAGCCCTTCACTTTGAGTCTGTGCAGGTCTTTTGTCCTGAGGTGGGTCTCTTGTAGGCAGCATATGAGTGGGTCATGCTTTCTTATCCATTCAGCCATTCTATGCCTTTTGATTGGAGCATTTAATCCATTTACGTTTAAGGTTATTATTGATAGGTACTTATTCATTGCCATTTTTGTACCTGTGTTCCTCTCCCTCTCTTTCTCCTTTCCTTAAAGCAGTCTCTTTAGTATCTCTTGCAGAACTGGTTTGGTAGTGGTGTATTCTTTTAGACTTCTTTTGTCTGGGAAGCTCCTTATTTGGCCTTCTATCTTGATTGAAAGCCTTGCTGGGTAAAGTAGTCTTGGTTGCAGGCCTCTGGTTCTCATTACTTGGAATATTTCTTGCCATTCTCTTCTGGCTCGGAGTGTTTCCATTGAGAAGGCAGCTGCTAACCTAATCGGGGCTCCCTTGTATGTTACTTCCTCTTTCTCCCTTGCTGCCTTTAAGATTCTCTCTTTGTCTTGGAATTTTGTCATTTTAATTATGATGTGCCTTGAAGTGGGCCTCTTTGGGTTCCTCTTGAGGGGGACTCTCTGTGTTTCCTGGATTTGTGTGACTTTTTCTCTCATCAAATTAGGGAAGTTTTCCATCATTACTTTTTCAAATAGGTTTTCTATCCCTTGCTCTTCTTCTTCTCCCCCTGGTATCCCTATTATACGGATATTATTACATTTCATACTGTCTTGTATTTCTCTTAATCCCTCTTCATTCTTTCTGATCCTCTTTTCCTTTTCTTGCTCTTTCTGGATTATTTTTCTAGTTGGTCCTCCAACTCACTGATCCGATCTTCTGCTTCATCAATTCTGCTTTTCATTCCTTCCACTGTGTTCTTCAGTCCAGAAATTGTATTCTTCATTTCCTCTTGGCCCTTGTTGATAGTTTCTATTTCCTTTTTCGTGTTGATATAGTTTGCAGTGAGTTCCTCATAGCTTCCCTGTAGTTTCTGGTAGCTCAATAAGAGCTCTTGGAGCTTCCTGACAACCATTGCTTTGAACTCAATATCTGATAGTTGAGTTTCCCCTATTTCATTTAGCATTCCTTCTGGGGCTTCCTGCTTTCCTTTCATTTTGGGATTGTTTCTTTGTCTTCCCGTTGCTTGTGAGACTCTTCTTGTCAGCCTCAGCTTCTTAAATTGATCTGTTCTGGTTCCCTGGTTTTATGGTGTGAACTTCTGTGGTAGAATGCCTGTGAAATTCAGTGGTGCTGTCTCCTTCAGGTATCCTGGTGTTCACAGCTTCCTCTGTCTCAGCTATTGGGATGCCCCCGCTTTGGGACCAACTCTGTTTTTTTCACAGTTCCAGGTTTTTTGGGTTTTTTTTGTCTCACTTGTGGGTATTTAAAAAGAGAAAAGGGGAAAAAAATGAAAAAAGAATAAAAAGAAGAGGAAGGAAGATGAGATAAAATTAGAAAGAAAGGAAGAAGGAATAAAGCAAGACAGAAGAAAAGAGAAGCAAAAGGAATTGATGGAGAAAAATAAAAATAATAAAAAATATAATTTATAATTTGTATTTCATAATTAAAAAAAAAAAAAACCCTCTTGCTGTTTTCAAACTGACCAAACCGGTTTTTCACGTCTTGCTGGCTGCAACGGCTGAGGGGGGACTGGTATTGCTTTTCTCCCTGTTCAGCACTCAGTGAGCTTTGGGCTACTCTCCTCAGTGCTATCTGCGCACTCTCCCCAGAGCTGGCCTCGTGCCTCTTCGCATAGGGCCTTGGGCATGGTTTCTGAGCCTCCTGCAGAGCGGGAGCTTTCGTGAGTTTATCAGTGTGAGCTGGGATCTCCAAGGGATTGAGTACTTCCCAGGTTTATGGGTGTGAGCTCCAGGTCTCCCACAGGGCAAGTGAGCCTTCCCGAGTTTACTGGTGTGGGTTCTGCGGATTTCCTGCACTATGCGCACTCACCCTAGTTTCATGGGTATGAGCTCCGGGTCTTCCACAAACACCCCTCCTCTGGTCGCACGGGTGCCTCTGGTTCCCACAGATGCCTTCAGTTGCACGGACGCCTGTGGTCACAGGGGCTAGGGCATGCACTCCTCCCAGGGCTATGCTTGGGTGCTCACAGCCCCTATGTGTTTGCCACTCATGCCTTAACTCCCCTCCCTGTGACTTCAAGCAACCAGGTCTCTCCTGGTGCTGCTCAAAACTTGTTTGGCTGGGGAGGGAGCAGTTGACCAGGTTCCCTCCCTAGAGCCCTGTGGGAGACCTGGTGAGCGCCGGGGCCCAGTGCTTCAGCCACCCTGGTCTCTGCGCTGGTACCTGGGCCCTTATTGTCCTAAAAAACTCTCCTTACTGTCTGGTTTTTCAATGTCTGCTACAATTTTTCATCTCCTATGTTCATCTATGCTGTGGCACTGTTGGCTGTTTGCTCTGTTCCTCTGTAGATAGGCTAGGTTTTTCTCCAGTGTGTAGGGGGAAGTGGAAACTGCTCCCTCCTACCATGCTGCCATCTTCCCTCATTGGCTGTCATTTCTTTGACAAGCAGGTGCCTGAGGAATTTTGGGGAAGATCTTTTTCAGAGATGCAAACAGACCAGTGGGCATGAAATTTGGGGGGAATGCTCAGCAGGTGCTGGACACCAGGCATAATCTTGGGGTTGGATGGGACAACAGTATTTGGTAAGGGAAATAGCAAGAGTGGACATGGTCCCAGATTCTAAGGAGGACCCTCGGTATTTGTAGGCAATTATTACAGGGAGGTAGGGACAAGGATAAAGATGAAAGCTCAGATGCTAGCTGGAGAGATAACCCAGTTTTCAGCCCTGGTATGTCGAGCTTTGTTTTCCCCTAAGAGAAGGCAAAATTAATCTACTTTTATTACTCTATAAATTTTAGGGCAGTGGTCAAATGTTCAAAGAGAGAATAAATAATGAAAGTATTTATCTTAGTAGCAAGAGTCAACATTGGTTTTGTATTTACCATTCATTGTAGAAGAATAAGTCTGTGTGTTTTGTTTAGAGATGACTGTGTTAGAGTCACAAGTATATTTTTTGAAAACAAGCCCTCAAGAACAAATTTTAAATTAAAAAGCTTTCTCATGGACAAGTAAATCTATGTCACATATATAGTAGATGTGTTGCTACATTTAGCAAGGACAAATATATTGAGCTAAGCATCAGAAGGCCAGTGCTTTACAATTGTGGTGAGTAAATCCAATTTTCTGTAATAAATACTCCAACAGATAACATTTTTTATGGAATACATATTCAACAAGCCCCTTGTAATTATAGTCTTGAGGTTAAGGATTACATTGCACTGTGGATAAAAATAAAGCTCTGCAAATGGAAATAGAATGTTACCAGAGATTTCTTCCATCTGCAGCAAACTTGCCCCCAAATCAATTTTACAATGACAAGATAAGAAATAAGTATAGATTAAGTTAAATCTGTACATAGCTAATGCTATTTATACCTTGTGCCTTAATGATTATTGATTTGTAAATATTTCCAGCAATCCCTGTTATCTTTTTAATAATGATTAACAAGGAGACCTGTATCCTGCTTTCCCAAAAGCACTTGTCTTAAACACTATTTCCCCTAATTTTTCTTATTAATACGATTAAAATATTTGGTTTATAGTTTTATTTTAACCAAAGTGAATCATAATACTTGGTGCTTAAACATTTTCAATCCCACATTACACTCTAGATAATTTGCTTATGTATTTCCCAAGTATTATTTTATTTATCCTTCCTTAGAACTTTATGAACTAGGTATTCTTAGTCCCATTTTAGAGATAAAAAAACTGAGGAATAGAGAGAAGGTGCTCAACTAACATGTGCCAGAGCAGGAATTGGAACCCACCTTGTTTCTAAAGCCCTCTCTCAGAGATAGAATGGCCCAAGGTAGCAAGATGGTACAGTCTGAGGCCCAATTTACAAAGTGCATACATAGTACCATTCATAGTGCAGTAGATTTTTGAGTGACATAGCAGTGCTGCCTATGTGCAGTTGACTAAATCTAATTCAAGTGAACTTTGGAATTACCTGCTGAATGATTGATTGTGTGAGCAGAATTGTTCCTGGTACTTTTCTGAGTTGACTTGCAAACTGTTGGGAACTGATGGCCCCAGAACTTTGAGTACCCTACTTTCTTTTTTGCAGAAATATATCTAGGCTGATTTTTCACAGACAAAATCCCAAGGGATGGATGGAGGGGATTTCTACCACATAATAACTAATTTGGATTAAATGAATCCTTGGCCATTGAGATCATTTATAAACATCTTAGAATAATACTACTCTTTTAATAATGAAGTCTCTTTATTTTAGAATGTATATGTTGTTGACAAATTACATTCCATTTTCCATTGAGTTTTTGTGTAATGTAAAAGAATGTTTGTACCAAGATATAAAACTCCATTGAAGAATGAAAATCACTTTCATTTATTTAAAGAGAAAGACGATAATTTGAGGATGACATTTGAATAATACTCTAATTTACTATTTGTCAGTTTCTTAAGAAATTAATAGCTTATAGCTTAAAGTCTATGCAAAACACATAGTTCTAGTCACTCAAGGAACCGGGGTACTAAATGATCTTTGGCAGTCCCTCTACAATTGTTTTTAAAGAAAAGATAGTCATAGAGGTATATAAACAGTAGAGCAAAGGAGGAACATAGTGCTTGGAATCCAGAAACTGATAATTTAACTGTAGGATTTTTACAATAACTGAGGAATTGGGAGTAAGTTATGACCTCATTTGACCTATATCTCCTGTATTCGACATGAGGAGACTGAAGTAAATCATTTTAAGATGATTTTAGGCTGTAAACTTATAACTTTAATGCATTGGAATCTCATTGCATTAAGGTGATTTTGGAGCACTTCTAAGTTAGTTTTCATATTTCACATCAATAATGTAAAGAAAATACAGGAATAGCCCTTTAAGTTAAGATGGGGACACAGTAGGAGGAGGCAGATTCCACTTCCCCCCACACGCGGGAGAAAAACCTAGCCAATCTAAAGAGGAACAGAGCAAACAGCCAACAGTACCACAGCATAGATGAAAATAGGAGATCAAAAACTGTAGTGGACATTGAAAAACAGACGGTAAGGAGAATTCTTCAGGACAATGAGAGCCCAGGAATCAGTGCGAAGACCAGGGTGGCTGAAGCCCCGGGCCCAGCACTTCCTGGTTCTGCCACAGAATTCTGGTCATCACATTCAAAATGACTGTGCAAGTAGAGCAACGAATCTGCATCAAATTTTGCGTGAAGTTTGAACATTCCTCTGCAGAAACTTTTTAGATGATTCAGAAGGCTGCAGCTATGGCCAACTGGTGATTGGCGGCCTCATCATGACAACACACCTGCTCATGCATCACATTTCTTGCAGAATTTTTTTTTTTTGTGAAATATCAAATCACCAGGTGACTGAGCCCCACCGCAGCTCAGACTTGGTGCCCTGTAACTTCTGGTTTTTCCAAAACTAAAATCACCTTTTAAAGGGAAGAGATTTCAGACCATTGATGATATTCAGGAAAATAGGACAGGGCAGCTGATGGAAATGGGGAGAACTGTGTGAGGTCCCAAGGTGCCTACTTTGAAGGGAACTAAGGTATCATTGTCCTATGTATGATGTTTCTTATGTCTTGTATCTTCTTCAATAAATGTCTCTTTTTCATATTACATGGCTGGATACCTTCTGGATAGACCTTACATGTGTATGCACAGGCCATATTTAGATAAAGGATAGCTAGATGATTGATAAATTGATAGATACAATTTATGAATAAAATATCTTATTTAATAGATTTTGAGTTTACACAATTTTGTTTTGTGAGTAGACTCAAAAATTCTTGAGTATTTCATCCTTTATGAGCATAAATGGGTTCTGTAATATATATATTTTGAATGAGTGGAACTTCTTAATATTTAGAGTTTACTGAAATCCTTGATGGTCTCAAAGCAATAGTATACTCTGGAGGATCTTTGATCAGTCTGGTATCCACAGTTTATGTGGGAGTACACATTTTCTGGATGTTGGTCTTTCTTAAATGGAAGAGGGAAATTACTGTTTCAGTTTGGACAAAGACACATTTTATAAGTACTATGGAGTAACAGAGTTCATATACTTCAAGAACCTCTCATGTGTGAAGAAGGAAAAATAATATGACTTTTATCTGTTATTTATGGGAATTTTGCACATTTGATTTTTCAATTTGCCATCTTTATTATAGATGACATACCATGAGAATCCCTTTAAAATTTCTGGCAAATTGTAAATAAATTTTGATGGATACTTGTACTTAACTGGTCACTAAAATGAATTTAGGAAGATAAATTTGTGGGGGGCTCAGTTAATTGGATCAACATTCTATGTTCATAACTGATAGATGGACCTTAATTGTATAAGCCCTTTCTTATAACAGAGCTGCCCATTTTGTGAAAGAGTCTGAAAAACTGAAAAATATCATTAATTAAAAACAATTCTACATCATTTTAGTATCAAATTAGCATAGATCCACCATGAAGCATGCTGGAATTAAGTTGACTTTCTTTGGGGTTAAGAAAGCTTTTAGGACTTTATATATTTGTTTAAGCACAGACCCCACTTTCTGTGAGGCTTTTTTAAAAGATTTCTATTTATTTATTTATTTTTAGAGAGTGGGGAAGGAAGGGAGAAAGAGAGGGTGAGAAACATCAGTGTGTGGTTATTTGTCACATGCCACCTACTGGGGACCTGGTTTGAAACCCAGGCATGTGCCCTGACTAGGAATTGAAGTGGTGACTCTTTGATTTGCAGGGTGGCACTCAATTCACTGAATCACACCAGCCGAGGCCTATGAGGCTTTTTATTAAGGCAGTTTGTACTACAAGAAAGTGTGTACTTTTGTTTTTTAACTAGTTGAGGATACAGACCAAGTCCCACAATGTCACTCTTTTCAACAAAGCAGATATTTCATTTGAAATTCAGAAGTCATTTAAGAGACTCTGTCCTAGACAATTACAGTGTGATTTTGTAAAATGAATTTGTACTTTCAGAAATGCATACTTTTGAAAGAAAGGCCTAGATTAAATGCCATTCATTACTTTAGAGATGAAATAAAAATAATGTATTCAAGAACAGTTTTCTAAGTCCTCACAATTTACTTTATTCCATCTTATTTTATTTTTTCAAAAAGCTGATTGTTTTTCCAATTGTGCCTGTTGACTGGGTTGAGATATAATATCCTGGGCTTGTGATATAAAAATTACAAAAGAAGCCCTATTGCTCTCTTAGTTAAATTTCTTAATTTTTCTGGGAGGGCTAGGTCTCTATCCTGGTCAAATCTTTGTCCTGCTTTATTAAAAATTTTAAAATAAATTCTAGTGAGTGTGCAGTGCTTTACATTGTGCAAATGGCTCTGTGTCACACTGTCTCATGTTTCTCACAATAATTCTGAGAGGTAGGTTTGGGAAATCCTCTCACTTCACAGATGAGAAACTGGTTGTCAGCAAGAGCTGGGTTTGTCCAGGTTAACAGGGTCTGGTGCACAGTGAACCCAGCCAGTGCCCCTCGCACATTTCCTCCTCCAAGGTCCACACTCTTCCCACAGCACCACTCAACTCCTCAGGAACTAGGTGGGAAAACAAGCTGGCAGTCATCTGACAGGGTTTTGATCTATATCTCTTTAAATTCCTCAACAACTAAGAAACCCAAAATGGAATGATAGGCCATTTCTCATATAAGCTAATAGAACCTTGAAGGTGGTCTCTTGGAGTAACATTAAAAATCAATCGGGGGCAAGTCTTGTCAAGTCAAAGGCCTCTTGTCTGTCATGAGGGTTTCAGGGAGAGCAGCTTTGTCTTTCTTCCTGCACCCACACCTGTCATTTTCCTGCTCAACACCCATTATGGGTGCCATTGCTGTTCCAGGGAGTCAAGGAGGCTGGCAGATGTGATATTCTTTCCCCAGCTGCTTGTTGTTTTTCAAACTTAATTTATGGAGTGAGTATGTCTTGCAGAATGGTTCTTGGATATATTCCTTTCCTGATATTCTCCAGGGAAGACACGATGTGATTCAGTGTCCAATACATTGTTTTCATGAAGTGGCCACATCTTTGATGGGTGACCAAAATATGCTGCATCTTCA